>OX940974.1:103512225-103651055 GCA_954871275.1 Leptopterna dolabrata
GGCAACGTTGCAAGGTGGGCCCAGGTAGAGGATTAGAGGGCTAACAAAAGGCCCCTATTGTTATAGTGATTTTCCCAGATGCGGTTCGATCTAATGATCGATCTTCAATCCAAAACCAGATTTGGATTCTTCAATTTTTTCCTATAAAAGTACTAGTTGATTTTTTTTTAAGTTGAAATTAAGTAAAATAATGTCGAAAACTCCATGAAAAAAAAATTTTTAAATTCAAAACTGAATGTCGCCACTCGAGGTTGTTCATAACGATTACAGAACACTTAACAGATTGAAAATCGGTTGACCCATTCAAGAGATAAATCGAATATTGGATTGGCTCATTTTGAAGCACAACGTGGTGGCGGTTCTTGGAACTAAACCAGTGACCGAAAAAACTTGTAAGAATATTCAACAGATGGCAACACCGTCGAGGGCAAATTAATCTTCGCTCTCAGTTCGTTAATAATTGACCGATTTTCGATCAGTAAACTGCATTGGATTCAGCATAGAATTTCCGGAAATTGGTTCTGGTGTTCAAAATTTCAAAATTTGTACATCTGGGTCACTGGTGTTCGAATTTGGCTAATTTTTTTTCGGAAATCCCAATTACCCAAATTCTAGAGGGTGGAGTCCTGCGAAAATTATAGGCCAATTAGTTTGGTGAGTACTGTCGCGAAGTTCCTAGAAAAATGTGTAATAGGATTAACTAGTGACTTATGTACCTATTGAGAAAACTAGTCGTCTGCTGTCTAGTGGACGAATCGTCTGCCCAGCCCATGGCTTTTCGTGCCCCAACCGATTTTCGTGGTTATTTTTCTATGCAATTATGTTATGGTCTTGTGGAGGGGGTAATAACGGAAAAAATCGACTGCATGCAAAGCCAAGGCCACAATTCTCAACCGATTTGCATGGTTCTTTTTTTTAATCGACTCAGTCGCTGCGGGTAATGGAAAAGTAATCACATTGCGTGATTGAACAGTACTTACACCATCAAAAAGGGCGTCAAGGGCGTCAGATTCAAGGTCGCAGGAGGGGCGTTGAGTTTTGCGTCGTCCGAACCCGAATGGTTTCACACTTCAAATCAGCGCGATTCCTTCGATGTGATTTCGTTAGGTAATGATCGTGCTACATGATTGGATTTTCTCACGGATACATGTGATGAATTTAGAATTTGGTTCATCACGGTGGCGTGAAGGAAAAAGACGCAGGCGGCGGTAGTCCACCGATCATCTACGACTTTTGGGAGGAGATGGAGGTGAGTGAAGGAATTTACCTAGGCGGCGGTAATCCACCGATCATCTAGGTGAGAAGGTGCTTGTCTAGGCGGCGGTAGTCCACCGATCATCTAGACAAGAGGGAGAAGGTATTCTCAGGCGGCGGTAATCCACCGATCATCTGAGAGGGAGAGCAAGGTAGAGGAGAGAAGAGAGAGCTAGTTAGAGGAAGTGTCGACTGAGGCTAAAGCCCCAGGATCCAGGGTTATATAGGAACTGGAGGCCTCTCCCTCCAACTCCCTGTGGGGAGTTGGTAGTGGGGCTCCAGGTTGTGTTCCCTGGGTTCTGTGGCCTGTCTCCCCACTCAGTTGTTTATTGACGGAAAGTAAGTTTTACATGAGGATATTGGTGAGAGCTTAAAGTTACTGGTGGAGTGTTCCCGGGAGGGACTCACGACAGAGGTCCCCCCAGTTCGAACCAATGTTTGAGGAGCTGAAGGCGCAAGGTGACAGGGGCTGAGGGCTACGGCAAACAAAAGTGGAGCTGAAGGCGCAAGGTGACAGAGGCTGAGGGCCGATGCAAACAAATGGTGGTGCTGAAGGCAGGGCAAGAGGTATGTGAGGGCTGAAGGCGAAAAGGTGACAGAGGCTGAGGGCGTTAGTCTTAATCCTTAAAATTAGGCGTACTGATATAAGTATAGATAAGTAGTATAAGTATTAGATAGGTAGTATAAGTATTGATAAGTAGTATTTACAAAGTTGGAATGTACAAGTAGTATAAGTAGTATAAGTAGGATAAGTATCGATAGGTAGCATTTACAAAGTTGGAATTTACAAGTAGTATAAGTATTGATAAGTAGTATTTACAAAGTCGGAACGTACAAGGGGTACAATGGTGGGGGATTTACAAAGTTGGATAGTATTTACAAAGTTGAATAGTATTTACAAAGTTGGATGGTATTTACAAAGTTGGGTAGTATTTACAAAGGGGTACAAAGTTGGGGTGCGGAAATCCGCCGTTCCCTGGGTGTGGAGAGTGTGTGGTGTGTGGATGGCTGTGGGTGTGATGTAGTGAAGTGTGGGGGTGGTTCGGCGAAGCGGCGGCCGTGCTGGGGCGGCCACGGCGGGGCTGTGAGAGTCGGTACAGTGCGTGTGGGTAAATAAGACACAAGCACTGTCCCGCGATCTCAAGGCCCCGCCCTGATTGCTCAGAGCGGGGCGGGTGACTTGGCCGCCGGGACGCGGGGAATGCGGGGACGCTCCCTCCGTCCGTTTCGCCGCCCGGGCCGTTTTGTCCCGGCGGAAACTATTATGGACATCCCCGGCGGTGTTGGGGGGGTAGGGGGAGTTGTGGGGTTGTGGAGTTGGGGTTTTGGTGGGGGGGAATTTGAAATTGGGGGGTCGAAAATGGAAAAAATTGGGGGGCGGCAAGAGGGGGCTGAATGTCGGGAGGCGGGGGTTTGTGGATGACAGGGGGGTTGTTGAATTTGGGGGTGGTAGGAGTTGCGCGAGGCGGAACTCGCGGATAAGGGGGGTCATCAAAGGGTCGGTGGGGGTGTAGGGAGGGTGTACCCCGGTGGCTGGTGCTGCGCGAAATTCGCGCAGTATTCGCCACTGGGGGTACTTCCACCGCCGGGGCCGGGGAGGTAACCCGGTGATCCTTGGCGGGACAAACGGAAGCGATGTAGTTGGCCCGGGCGAAGGGGGTAGGGGGGATAGCGGGTCCGGGACGAAAACGTCCCGGAGTATGGCCGCCATTTCCGGATCCGAATCGAAATCCGGAAACGGCGACGGGGGTGACAGGTGAGGTTGGGAGACGTGCGACATGGCGAACGGACGGCGGGAGACTGATGGCTGATGTTGGTTGAGGGAGCACAGGGGCGGGCTTGCATCTGGCTAACGGGACAGTGTGGGGTTTCCCGTCCATTAGCAGGGTCGTGGTGGTCGGTGTTGTGCGGATGACTTGAAAGGGCCCGGCATAAAGGGGCTGAAAGGTTTTATGCATGCCGGGCTCTTTCAAGTACATGTGAGTGGCGGTGTAAAAGCGTTTGGGGTAAGTGGTGTCGTTTGTCGGTGTTGAAGTGTGGAGCGGTTCCCTGTTAATGGACGGGGTGTTATGTGGAGTGAAAATGTCGGCCGGTAAACGGAGAGGGTCTCGAAAAGCGTGTTGTGCGGGACTTGTGTTGTCTGAAGGATGGGCGGAAGTACGAAGGCTGAGTAATACATAGGGGAGGGTTTTGGTCCATGAGGGGGATGTGGCTGATGTGGAGATGGCTTGTTTAAGGACCGAGTGCCACCGCTCTATTTTCCCGTTGGATTGGGGGTGATAAGGAGTGGTGCGGATTTTTTGGATCCCGAGGGAACGGAGGAGGTCGGCAAAGTGGGCTGATTCAAACTGCCTCCCCTGATCGACCGTGAGTGTCCGCGGACAGCCGTAGCGGCTGATCCACTGATTGAGGAAGGCCGCGGCGACGGCGTCCGCGGTGATGTGGGCGAGTGGGATACACTCAACCCAATTGGTTGCACGGTCGATCATGGTGAGGCAGTACCTCTTCCCCTCGGAGAGGGGAAGAGGGCCGACCAGATCGAGATGGACGTGTTCCCACGGGAGGGAGTCGGGAATGGGTTGAGGAGGTACATGGGGGTGAGCCGAGACCTTAAATTGCTGGCACCTCTGGCACCCCAGAACCCAGGTACGGATATCCGTGTTCATGTGGGGCCAGAAGTACCGCGTCTTGATGAGGTCCCGGCTCGCTCGGATGCCGGGATGATGGAGTGAGTGGTAGTGGAGGAACAACTGCCGCCTCAGCTCTGGTGGGACGTAAGGGCGCGGTGAATCGGCCGTCACGTCGCACCAGAGGTTGAGGGGAGGCAGTTGTTCCAATTTGGAGGCGGAAATGAGGTTGGAGAGTGCGGGGTCGGAAGTTAGAGTTTGGTGAGAGAGGATGATTTGCGGGGAGGGGAAAGGCAGTAACTCCTCCACCGGCGCGGGGGTGGGGCGGGAAAGCGCGTCCGCCACGCAGTTGTCGGCCCCCGGCAGGTAGCGAATATCGGACATGAATTGTCCGATAAATTCGAGCTGCCGGAGGCGACGCGGGGAGGCGGATTTGCGGTTTTGGAGGAGGGCGTGGGTGAGGGGCTTATGATCAGTGATGACAGAGAACTGCCTGCCCTCCACGAAGTCACGGAAGTGTTTGATGGCTTCGTGGATGGCGAGGAGTTCTCTGTCGAAGGTTGAGTAATTTTTTTGGGTTGGGGACAGAGTTTTTGAAAAGAAACCGAGGGGTTGGGGGGTGGCGCCGGTGTGTTGGTGGAGCACCGCCCCGATGGCCCAGTCGGACGCATCGGTTGTGATGGAGAGGGGAGCGTGGGGGTCGGGATGGGCTAATAGAGCGGCGTCCACTAGGTCCTTTTTACAAGTTTGGAAGGCGGTTGTAAGGGCGGGGGTCCAGGTTATGGGGCGGTTATCGTTCTTTTTGGCTGGTTGTGGGATAGCGTGTATGAGTGGTTGTTGGTGTTGTGCAGCGTGTTTGATGTGTCTACGGTAAAAGTTTAACATACCCAGGAAACGGCGAAGTTCTGAGACGGTGCGGGGCTGGGGAAAATCCGTGAGAGCGTGGACCTTGTCCGGGAGAGGCTTGATACCGTCGGAGGAGACTTGGTGGCCGAGGCAGCGGACGGAGGGTTGGGCGAGGACGCATTTCTCTGTGTTGATGTTGAGGCCCTCGGCAGAGAAGATGTCTAGGATTTGCTTTAGGTGTGTCGGATGTTCTCGTGGGTTTTGGGAGGCGATCAGGATGTCATCCAAAAAACAGGATAATATCCTGCGGGGACTACCATTTGTGTTTTGTTTTTTGGATGACATCCTGATCGCCTCCCAAAACCCACGAGAACATCCGACACACCTAAAGCAAATCCTAGACATCTTCTCTGCCGAGGGCCTCAACATCAACACAGAGAAATGCGTCCTCGCCCAACCCTCCGTCCGCTGCCTCGGCCACCAAGTCTCCTCCGACGGTATCAAGCCTCTCCCGGACAAGGTCCACGCTCTCACGGATTTTCCCCAGCCCCGCACCGTCTCAGAACTTCGCCGTTTCCTGGGTATGTTAAACTTTTACCGTAGACACATCAAACACGCTGCACAACACCAACAACCACTCATACACGCTATCCCACAACCAGCCAAAAAGAACGATAACCGCCCCATAACCTGGACCCCCGCCCTTACAACCGCCTTCCAAACTTGTAAAAAGGAAACACAAATGGTAGTCCCCGCAGGATATTATCCATATAGCGTTGCCATGTCTGGGCCGCGTTTCTGAGGCCGAAACCCATTTTGATATATTCAAAAAGGCCGAAAGGTGTTATGATAGCGGTTTTTGGTATGTCGGGCGGGTTTATATTAATGTGGTGGAAGGCTCTGGAGATGTCGAGGGTTGAAAAAATGGTCGTGTTGTGGAGGTGGGAGGAGAAATCCCGGAGGTGGGGGACGTTATAGAGGTCTGGCGTAGTCTTGGCGTTAAGGCGGTGGTAATCGCCGCAGGGGCGGATATCCCCGTTGGGCTTCTGCACGATGTGGAGTGGTGAAGCCCAAGGGGATTTTGAGGGGCGGATAATGCCATCCGCGATGAGCCTGTTGAAATGCCGCCGGGCTTGGGAGAGTTGGAGCGGGTGGAGGCGGCGGGCTTTGGCGGAGATTGGGGGGCCAGAGGTTTCTATGAAATGTTGAATTTGGGAGATATGTGCTGAGGGGCGGCGCTGGGGTTTGTAGTTAAGGAGGAGGGCTTCGAACTCGGTTGGTGGGCGGTCGATCGTATGGATGAAACCGGGGATCGGTTTCTGGGTGGAGGGGTCGATCAGGCGCGCGTTACGGACGTCAACCTGGAGGCCGAAATAAGCGAGGAAGTCGGCCCCCAGGATTGCCTTCTCCACGTCCGCCACGGTAAATTCCCACTCGTACGCGAGCCCGCTCATGTAGATGGATGAGCGGTACGTCCCGTACGAGGGGATGGTGGTACCGTTGGCGGCGTAGAGAAGTTGCCGATAACAACGCGCCTGTCGCCTGAGGATGTTGTTGGGGAAAATAGAGAGCGCCGCCCCTGTGTCCACGAGGAACGGGATGTTGGTTTTTGTGCATTTTAGGAAGAGGCGCTGGTGGGCTGGGGTGGAGTGCGGCAAAATGGCGGAGGCGGTGGGGGTTGGCGTTTGGGAGGTGTTGGGGCTGTCTGAGTTGATGGGCGGCTGTGTCGGCGGTGGGTTGTCCCCTGCGAAGGAGACGCGGGGTGGTCCTTTGCCGTTCCGGAGAGGGGGAACGGTAGCGGTGGCGTGAGTGGTGGCCGGGGGGCTGGTCACCCTGGTGGCGGGTGGGGAGGTGTTGTTCCGGGGAGGGGGAACGTTAGCGGCGGCGTGAGTGGCGGCCGGAAGGGTGGTTGCCCTGGTGGCCGGCGTGGAGGGGCCGTTCCAGGGTGGGGGAACGGTAGCGGCGGCGTGAGTGGCGGCCGGAAGGGTGGCTGCCCTGGAGGCGGGCGTGGAGGGGACGTTCCGGGGTGGGGGAACGGTAGCGGCGGCGTGAGTGGCGGCCGGAAGGGTGGCTGCCCTGGAGGCGGGCGTGGAGGGGCCGTTCCGAGGTGGGGGAACGGTCGATGGCGGGTTGAGGGGTTTGGCGGCGCTGGTAGGCGCGGCCGGGAGGTTGGCAGCCGTGGCGGCGGCGTAGGAGGGGTATCGTGGCTTGGCGGTGGTGGTGTGAATGCGGGCGGGGAGGGGTTGGTTGGGGTCCCCCCCGTGTTGGCGAGGAGGGGGGCCCGCCGGAGTTACCGGCGGGCGTCCGCGTTTCCCTGCTTGGAGGGGAAGGAGCAGGGGGGCTGACATTTTCGGGCCTCCCCACCGAATTTAACATGGTAAAAACATCGGTGGGGAGGGTCCGCCGGGAGGTAGGCAGTCCTGGAGGGGCGAATTGTGGTGGAGGGGGTCGCCGCGGCCGGAGACTTTCCCCTGTGTTGCTGAGGGGGGGAAGCGGTGCGGCGTTCGGGCGAGCGCTGGCGTCGGCGGTCGGCGGAGGGGGTCGGCCGGCGCTCGATGGAGAGGGAGCGGCGCCGGTTGAGGGAGGGGGGCCGGCGGCGTTCTCGCGACGGCGTCCGGTCTCGCCGTGGGGTGGAGGTGCGGGGTGCGTGGACTTCAGTGACGCCGGCGGCTGCGGCGAGGTCGTGTACTGTATCAGCGAGTTGTAAGAGGGGCTCATCCGGGCCGTCGAGGTGGCTGGCGAGCGCCATCTGCATGGGGTGGGGAAGGGCTCGCAGCCAGAAGGTCCGTGCGATGTCGGCCGTCATTATGCCTTGCAGCTGATGACGCAGACGGCGGTAGAGGTGGGAGGGCTTTAGGTCGCCGAGGTGCTGTGGTTGCGAGAGCGCTGCGACACGTGCGATCTTGGACGGTTGGTATAGGGTGACGAGGCGGTTGCGGAGTTCGTCATATGCGGCGGCGGCGTCGGGAGAGACGTCCGACGTCTGTAGGAGAATTTCGTACGGCAGCAGGGATATGATGCGGGAGTAGCGAGTCCTCTGGCTGCGGATGTTAGCGGCAGAAAACGCAGCGTCAACCTGGAAGAACCAGAGAGCGGGGTCGTGTGAGTAAAACGGGGGAAGCGACAAAGGGAATGACGCCGAGGTCGTCGTGACGTCGGCGGCGGCGTGTGCAGCGGCCGCAGCGGCGGCGGCAGCGGCGGTGGTCGATGCGGATGAGCCGGGTGGCGAGAGGCTGGTGAAGGGGTTGTTGGTTGCGTCAGTTGTCGCAGCGGCTGGCGGCTGCAGTGTGGCTGGCCGGAGGAGTGGCGGCGTCGGTGAGTTCGGGTCCATGGCGGAGGTCTGTAACTAAAATTCAAATTGGGTGATTTTTGAATTTTAAATTCGCAATGGGCGGGAGCGGAGGCGCTTGTGGCGGAGAGTTGAGAGCTGTGGGTGGGCCAAAAATTGCGAATGGAACACTGACTGTTTTGACTGAAAATGAATTTAAAATAGGGGACACCGAACTGAACTTGACTGGGGGCGACACATGAGGTGGTAAAAGGGGGAAGAAGGTTGTGTGAACGTCGGGTTCACCACTGTGATGAATTTAGAATTTGGTTCATCACGGTGGCGTGAAGGAAAAAGACGCAGGCGGCGGTAGTCCACCGATCATCTACGACTTTTGGGAGGAGATGGAGGTGAGTGAAGGAATTTACCTAGGCGGCGGTAATCCACCGATCATCTAGGTGAGAAGGTGCTTGTCTAGGCGGCGGTAGTCCACCGATCATCTAGACAAGAGGGAGAAGGTATTCTCAGGCGGCGGTAATCCACCGATCATCTGAGAGGGAGAGCAAGGTAGAGGAGAGAAGAGAGAGCTAGTTAGAGGAAGTGTCGACTGAGGCTAAAGCCCCAGGATCCAGGGTTATATAGGAACTGGAGGCCTCTCCCTCCAACTCCCTGTGGGGAGTTGGTAGTGGGGCTCCAGGTTGTGTTCCCTGGGTTCTGTGGCCTGTCTCCCCACTCAGTTGTTTATTGACGGAAAGTAAGTTTTACATGAGGATATTGGTGAGAGCTTAAAGTTACTGGTGGAGTGTTCCCGGGAGGGACTCACGACAATACATATTATATGTCTGACATTTCTGGGAAGAATGCGTTTTTAGTTTCTGACGCAAACCCTTCCCCACGATAATGTAATAGCGAAAAGGATAGATAATTGGGTTTAATTTACAGGGCTTCCCAAACTTTTTGGCTTGCGGACCCCTTTCACGGAACAATATCTACTGTGGACCCCTCTTACTCAAGTATTTAGATTTAGATACATGACATAAATTTGCAGTTTGTGGTAAATAAAAGTTTAGTAAATTAGCCAGGCCATGCCTTATTATTAGTGGTGGAGGGGAACATCACTAAGAAACCAAACATTACGTTTACAAACTCAACTTTATTTACAACACAAAAATCAAACTGAACAGAACGGAATCGATAGGTAGGTACAACTATTGTAGGTAAGTAATCGAACAGAATAAATTCAAAAGTAATGATTTGAACATAAGAGTCAGGTGGGAGTCGGGAAGAATGAGGTTGTTTTAATTGGCACAATTTAGAAATATCAGGTTTAATTTTTGATAGCCGGAGTCGGATGTCGGGTT
Source organism: Leptopterna dolabrata (assembly GCA_954871275.1). Classification (NCBI taxonomy): domain Eukaryota; kingdom Metazoa; phylum Arthropoda; class Insecta; order Hemiptera; family Miridae; genus Leptopterna; species Leptopterna dolabrata. The sequence continues at coordinate 103,521,582 of OX940974.1, forward strand.
CAGCATTTAGACGGCTTTGTTGTTTAGTTTTGGTGGCTGCATAAATAGAAAATCCAGATTCGCATAAGTAAGTTGTGGCAAAAGGAAGAAGAACCCGTTTCACTTTTTCAACAAGCGGTTGGAACTTTTTGTTTTCCAGGCGGAGCCAAAAATGGGAGTAAGTATCACACTCGAAAGTAGATTTCAAGGTGGATTCTGAAGTTATGTCTATCAGACATTCGTATTCACTTGACGATAGACTAGCTGGCTTTTTTGAAACTGAAAACGGTTTGACCACCCATCATGTTCTTGCAGAATTGTATCTCGAGCTGTAGGGAAGTAGTGCTCAAGGGACTTCTCCAAACCGCGAAGATGTTCACATATTTCATCAGTCAAAGTGATTTTCTCAAGATCCAGTTTGTTTTCATGTAAAAAATCATTTAACACAGGAAAACACTCCTTCTGAACAGATTCAACCCAAAACTGGATTTTTCTTTTAAATGCGCGAACTTTGTCATTAGCTTCAGAAGTTGTGATATCCATCCCTTGCAGAGAAAGGCTCATCTCATTCATTTTCATGAAAATATCTGATAAATACGAAAGTATTCACTGCCATCTCTCATCATTAAAAACGTTGGCCAATTTGATATTGGGTCCAACAACAGAGATAAGACTTCAGAACGTAACTGCTGTAACCGTGAAAGTGCATTCCCACGAGACAACCACTTCACTTCTGTGTGGAGAAGCAGGGAATTTTGAAGGCTTCTGTAAGGATTACTAGGAAGGGGATTGGAGGGGTGGCAGCGGAGGGGAGGTGGGATTGAGACATGAGCGCGCCACCGTAGTTAGTCAGTAGTTGGATTATGCCCGTCCTGTTATGCGTGTACCGTTGTCGAATAAAATATCAGTTTAACATCAGTAGTATTACTTCCGTAGCCCACCCTGACAAATTCAGAAGTGGGATAGTGACAAACAAATTAGTTTGGAGTTAGTTGTGAAAAGTGGTAAAGTTTTTCGTGAGAAGTGCCATTCTTTTCTTCGTGTTGACTGTTGCCTGATCTCTCGGACTAATGCCGATAATCATGAGTATGGAAAGTTTGAACCTCACATGTGAGTTGATCGACTCCATGAAACTTTCGGAACTGAAAAAGAAAGGTTTCAAGCCCACAGGTAAGAAAGCTGAACTTGTGTCTCGATTGAAGGCTTGGCTGATGTTGGAGGAATCTTGGGTTGAGGACGGCCATGTTGGAGGAGACGAGGATGACGAGCACGAGACGGACGTTGATGAAGAGGGGGAAGGAAGACAGAGCGCTGGGTCTCGGCAAACTTCGGATACTGAGACGGAGGACCCCGAAGGTGATACCAACGTAAAACGAAGACAACGAAAACAAAAACAAACCTCGCCGCGCCCTCACTTCGCCCTCACCTTTCGAGATATCGAAGACACAGTACCGAAATTCGATGGTTCGGGTTCTATGCCCATCAAAAAATGGTTTGAGGAGATCCAAGAGCAGAAGGCGTTGTACAGTTGGAACGAAACCCAAACGCTGGTTTATGCAAAAAACTCCGTCACAGGGCTCGCGCGAAAATTTCTTTTGGGTGAAAGAGGACTTACTTCATTAATAAAATTCAGGAAAGTTATGTTGGATGAATTTGATGATAAACAAACAACTCTGTGCCGCGGACATCCATTCCGTTTTATCAAGCCGTCGAATCAGAAAGGAGGAGAGCGCGTATGAGTATTTTCTGAATATGCGGGAACTAAGTCAAGGACTCGTTGACAACAAATCGCTCATACACTACGTTGTTTGTGGTATATCCGACCCTTATGATGAGTCGATGTTATGCGGTGCTCTTGACCTTGCCGACTTCAAGGAAAGGTTGCGATCCTATGATCGATTGAAAGAAAGTAAAAGGAGCGATAGGATTTCTGATGTTTATAAGTTTTCGACATCAAAGTCCTACGGTAGTACGAGTTCGTCGTTTCCTGCAATACAACGATGCTACAACTGTGGAAGTGATGACGGACATCGAGCTGCCCAGTGTCCTAAACCCAAGCGACCGCCTGGTTCCTGTTATCGTTGTTCAAGTATGGAACATATGATCAAGGACTGTCCTCTCAAGAAAGAAGAATCATCTACGCGTCGGGAAACTTCAGGAGTGTCATTGGTGGAGTCTATTGTTTCTGCCCCTTACATTGTCGACGTCGAATTCTGGATTCTTCCCATTACGAGGGTAACTGCTATCATCGATACAGGTAGCCCCTTTTCTTTAATTTGCGAACGGTTTGTTCCCGTTTCGTTGCGCAAACCTTATGATGGTAGAGTGAATTGGGTTGGTATTAATAAATCACCCTTGACTATTTTGGGAGAATTTGTGGATACCGTAAAAATCCAAAATTGCGATATAAATTTAAATTTTCTTGTTGTTCCTGACCATGCCATTTTACATGGATGTTTGGTGGGTCGTAACCTTTTTCAGGGTAATACTGTCACTGTTGCGATTGAAGGTGATAAAAATTTTTTGCAGCCAGTAACCCCTTCTATGTTTTGTCAGGAACTGCTTAATATAGACGTAGAAGTACTCGAGCCGAATAAATTAAGTTTAGACACTGGAAATTCCCTGTCTGTTGACCTTATAAATCGTGTTTATTCGCTGCTTGACAATTATATGACCTGTCCCTGGCCTAGGGAACCTGAAACCAAATACGAGATCAGTATTACATTGAAAATACACTGCCAAGGTGATGGCACAGGAGCTTCCTCGTCACAATCAGAGTGACCCATTATAAAATAGAACAGACTCGGAAGCAAAATAACATAACATTACATTACATTACATAACGTTAAATATACATATTACATAACATTACATTACATTACATTACATAACGTTAAATATACATATTACATAACATTACATTACATAACATAACATTACATAACATTACATGAAATATACATATTATACATAACATGACTTCCATAATACATTACGTCCATTATACATAACTAGCCTGACCGCTCGCTTCGCTCGCTATCCGAGATTCGCTGTACGCAGTATTGTGGAACCAACAAACGACGGAAAAATCCCATACCCTACCGGGTATTTGTGCCCAATTTTATCAAAATCCGTCAAGCCATTCAGGAGTTGACCATGTTCGATCATATTTCTGCTATGGTCAGGGAATTAAAAATGCGCCTACGTTCAACTTGGGAGGCTACCGGATATTGGTGCCAAATTTGGTCGATATCCGTTGAGCAATTCGGGATTCGACCATGGAGGGGCCCATGGATGCGCTAAGGTCGACCGCGGGGGTAGTCCGAAGGGTCGATCGTAGATAGAATTTCACGTAGATTACGAATACGCGATAAAAAATAGGGGTTACCATTTCAATTAACGAAGTTGACCATGGTCGACCATAGTTCCGCTATGGTCAGGGAATTAAAAATGCGACGTTGCACAACTTGGGAGCCTACTGGATACTCGTGCCAAATTTGGTCGATATCCGTCAAGCCATTCAGGAGTTGACCATTTCCGCTATGGTCAGGGAATTAAAAATGCGACGTTGCACAACTTGGGAGCCTACTGGATATTCGTGCCAAATTTGGTCGATATCCGTTGAGCAATTCAGGATTCGACCATGGAGGGGCCCATGGATGCGCTATGGTCGACCGCGGGGGTAGTCCGAAGGGTCGATCGTAGATAGAATTTCACGTAGATTACGAATACGCGATAAAAAATAGGGGTTACCATTTCAATTAACGAAGTTGACCATGGTCGACCATAGTTCCGCTATGGTCAGGGAATTAAAAATGCGACGTTGCACAACTTGGGAGCCTACTGGATATTCGTGCCAAATTTGGTCGATATCCGTTGAGCAATTCGGGATTCGACCATGGAGGGGCCCATGGATGCGCTATGGTCGACCGCGGGGGTAGTCCGAAGGGTCGATCGTAGATAGAATTTCACGTAGATTACGAATACGCGATAAAAAATAGGGGTTACCATTTCAATTAACGAAGTTGACCATGGTCGACCATAGTTCCGCTATGGTCAGGGAATTAAAAATGCGACGTTGCACAACTTGGGAGCCTACTGGATATTCGTGCCAAATTTGGTCGATATCCATCAAGCCATTCAGGAGTTGACCATGGTCGACCATAGTTCCGCTATGGTCAGGGAATTAAAAATGCGACGTTGCACAACTTGGGAGCCTACTGGATATTCGTGCCAAATTTGGTCGATATCCGTCGAGCCGTTTGGCCGTGCATAGAAGGACAGACAGACAGACAGAGCGCATGCGCAGGGCGAACCGCTGGCTCTATCATGTTGAAATTTATATGGGACCTCAATGGGCCCTACCCGCTTAATCCCTGAGAATTACATTGAAATTGGGTGAAATCTTTGGTTACTACGGCTGTAACAAGGAAATTGAATCTATTTCACGCCAGCGCATGCGCAGAGCGCACCGAGGGTCCGATCATGCTGAAATTCATACTGGAACTCACTAGGCCTTGTCCAAACAACCCTTGAAAATTTGAGCGAAATTGAATCAAAATTGTGAAAGTTATGCGTGTTTGTTGAATTTAACGTTAGCGCATGCGCAGGGCGTACCGCTGGATCAATCATGTTGAAATTTGTATGGGACCTCAAGGGGCGTTATCCGCACCATCCCTCAAAATTTGAGCTGAATCAATTCAAAATCGTGGAAGTTATGGCTGTAACAAGGAAATGCGGACAGACTCACAGATTCACAGACTCACAGACTCACAGACTCACAGACCGACAGACACGGAACCAAATTTGTTCAGTAGGCTTTGAAACGCAAAATGCAAGTGGAAATTTTGATTTCTGAAGACAAAAATTTTTTGGCTCACGAAAGTGAACACAAGGCTTCCGCTGCTTCGCAGACTCGGAAGCAAAAGAGGACCCTTTCTACTTTCAACCTAGGCGCTTATCAGTAAAGGGAAATGAAGTTGTTCGTGATACTATAAAAAAGTTATTAGAAGATGGGGTCATACGTCCTAGTAAATCGGAGTTTTGTTCGCCAATTCTCGTGGTCCCCAAAAAACAAGGAGAATACAGAATGGTGATTGACTATAGAGCATTAAATAAACAAATTCTCATGAATGATCGTTTCCCCATTGCAATAGTTCAGGATCATTTGGACTCCTTACGTGATAAAACCGTGTTTACTACTCTGGATTTGAGAAATGGGTACTACCATGTGGATATTGATCAAAAGTCTTCCAGAAATACCAGTTTTGTTGTACCATTCGGACAGTATGAATTTTTAAAATTGCCTCAAGGCCTATCGATCGCGCCCTCTGCTTTTGCCAGATACATTTCCTTGATCTTTAGAGATATGATTCAGAACGGAAGGCTCAAGGTATTTTTTGACGATATGATAATCGCGACTGTAACTTTGGAGGAGAATTTGGTAATCCTCGAGGAAGTGCTTGATAGCATGGTACGTAATAGATTAAAACTGCGTATTGATAAGTGTCAGTTTCTTAAATCTGAAATAGCTTATTTGGGCTATTCTGTTTCAAAAGATGGGGTCCGCCCAGGGGATGAGCATGTGAAAACTATCAAGGAATATCCGGTGCCAAGTAATTCTAGAGATGTTGAGCGCTTCATAGGACTTTCATCCTACTTCCGCAGATTCATTCAGGACTACGCCAAAATTGCGGGTCCATTGTATAATTTAATTCGTAAAGATAGTCCGTTCGTTTTTGATGAAAATGCTATGGTTGCTTTTGAGACTTTGAGAAATAGGTTAGTGGAGCAACCATTACTTGCTCTTTACTCTCCAATTTTGGAAACCCAGCTCCATTGCGATGCCAGTTCGAAGGGGTTCGGGAGCATTTTACTACAGAGACAGCCGGGTGATGGTAGATTTCATCCTGTTTTCTTTTTTAGCAAACGGACTACCCCAGCAGAATCGAAATACCATAGCTATGAGTTGGAGTGCCTTTCAATCAAAACTGCCTTAGACAGATTCAGAGTGTATTTGCATGGTATTAAATTTAAAATAATTACTGATTGTAACGCTTTGAAACTTACTATGAGTAAACGCGATCTCCACCCGCGAATCGCGAGATGGTTTTTAACCTTCCAACAATTTGAGTATGAAATAGAGCATAGAGATTCCAAAAGAATGGTCCACGTTGATGCCCTCAGCCGTGTTATTATGATTATAGACTCAGAGTTAGACGAAGCTTTGATTGTTCGACAACAAACAGACCAAGCAATCAGTAGAATCCGTGAAGAACTGACACAGAGTGAATCCCCTTTTTTTGAGCTTCGGAATGGGTTAGTGTACCGCAAGTTAGGTGACGGCGAGTTGAGATTTTATGTTCCCCTAACATTACGCGATTCTATAATTCGTACCTACCATGATAATTACGCACATATTGGTGCTGCAAAGACTTGCGAATTAATCAAACGTATCTATTGGTTCCCCAAGATGGCCGATTCCGTTAAAAAGTACATAGCGAACTGTCTCAAGTGTGTTTATTATTCTTCGAAGTATGGTAAGGGCGAAGGGTTTCTGCACCCGATTCCCAAGGGAAATGTACCCTTCGATACAATTCACATTGACCATTATGGTCCCCTGTCTCCGACTTTCAGGAAAAATAAATATGTGTTTCTTATTATAGACGCTTTCACTAAATTCGTTCGTTTGTTTCCATGCCGGTCAACTAATTCTAAGGAAGCCATTGACCATTTATCGCATTATTTCCGTTGCTATAGTAAACCATTGAGAGTCATTTCGGGTCGGGATTCAGGTTTTACTTCTGAAGAGTTTGAGAATTTTCTCAACGGCCTTCACGTTGCCCATATTAAGAATGCGAGCTTAACCCCAAGAGCAAACGGCCAGGTAGAAAGAGTCAATCGGTCGCTGACGCCGATGCTGTCCAAGGTGAATACTTCAAATAATTGGGATTTAGAATTGCCCACAGTTGAGTTCTCTATGAATAATACTTACCATTCGTCAATAGGTGATGCTCCTAGTAAGACTCTGTACGGAGTTTATCAAAATGGGGACGTTCCAGATGAACTTCGCAAGTTAGTTCAGATAGATAGTGGTGTCAGGAATTTGGAAGTAATTCGAGCAAAAGCTGCTGTTTTAACAGGACAGGCCCAGTGTTACAATAAACAACAGTATGATTTGAGACGTAAACCTGTCACTGAGTACGCTGTAGGAGATCTGATTGTACTTACTCATAAGAATACGGCACAAGGAATCAGTCATAAATTGAACCAAAAATTTAGAGGTCCCTACATAATAAAAAAAATACTCTCTAATGATAGGTTTGTGGTAGGAGACGTACCAGGATATCAGGTATCTCGCAATCCGTACGAAGGAATTGCTTCGCCCGGTCATATGAAACATTACGACCAATTGCCCATGTAAATAGTTTTATCGTTCAAATTGCATAGTTATTTACTGTTCAATTTTTCACAGTTCTCATTATATTCATTATTCTGATTTTATTGTTATTTTTGAGCCGTTTTTATTGGTCTGAGAGTTATTGTTGACTTATGCTTGTGTTTATTGCTTTTGTGCTTTTATGTTCTTCTCATAAAGTCTGTACAATTATCAACTGTATAGTGACTGATTGTTGCTATGGTTTACTATGTCATTATCATTATGTTGAATTATGCTGGTTCTGTGTTACCGGGCCGAATAATAACTTAAGTATGTTCAAATTTGCATTATGTGTCGAGTTGCGTTATGTTGTCTTATGTTGTGTTATGCTACTTATGATAGGTCTATCTGTCAGAATGGCCGAATTGTAAGCATTACTAGGAAGGGGATTGGAGGGGTGGCAGCGGAGGGGAGGTGGGATTGGGACATGAGCGCGCCACCGTAGTTCGTCAGTAGTTGGATTATGCCCGTCCTGTTACGCGTGTACCGTTGTCGAATAAAATATCAGTTTAACATCAGTAGTATTACTTCTGTAGCCCACCCTGACACTTCCCATATCATCACATAGTAATTTAAAAAGTCTTGACGGCCGCGCCTTTATATAATTAATCATTTGAACAGACTCATCTGAAACTTTCTTAAAAGAGGCAGGCATTTGTTTCATCGCTAGAGCATGTCTATGAAGAACACAGTGACTGCTACTGCAATTTTTAGATTTTTCTTTTATCCTCGTAATCGTTCCAACCGTTGGGCCAGTCATTGCTTTTGCACCATCTGTGCACACGTCAATGCAGTTACTCCAAGGAATTTCGTTCATCGTAAAAAAATCGTCCAGCAAACGGAATATTTCTGCCCCTGTTGTATTGGCAGGAAGTGGATTACACAGAAGAAGGTCCTCCTCGAAACATCCGGAGTATTCATAGCGGACAAAAGCCAATAAAATTGCCAACCCCGCGACGTCTGTAGATTCGTCGATTTGGAGAGAAAACGACTAGTGTTTGATGAGAGAAACCAGCGATTCCTTCACATCACTTGATAAATCAAGTATCCTCCTTTTTACAGTGTTGTGTGGTGTGTTGTGATGGTTGTCACAAGTTTAACTGCTTTATCGTCAAGCATGCAAGAGACGATATCACTAACACACGGTTTTATGAGGGTTTCTGCGATGGAATGAGCTTTACCTGCCTGTGCCACTCGATAACTTACCAAATAAGACGCTTTTAAAGAATTTGCATTTACAGTTTTTGCGAGAGTTTTGATTAAGGTTTGAGAAGCAGCCAGTTCAGAGTGCTTCCTCTTGAAATAATCAGTCTGTTTTTCCCCGAGTTCCGGGTGGTTACCCTCAAAGTGACGACGCAGTTTAACTATAACCATTGAACTGTTTGGAAGGACTCTCGCGCAAATCACACACTGAGCTTTACCCTCGTTAGTCTCTACAAATCCCAAATCTATATAACTATCGTGTTACTTACGCTTTTTAATTACTCCACTTCCACTGGCTGTTTGAACTGCAGCTATTTGGCGACTTGTTGAATCTGTGATGCTGGAACTTGCTGCAGTGCATCAACTGCAGATTCATTTGGCTTGTCGTCTGTAACATTCTCGACGGAAACTTATTGTGCAGGTGATGGAGAAACTGATTACTTCCTCAGAGATCCCGACTTTAGCCACCGATCCATATTGGATTGGAGTAAATAACTAATTAATAAAGAGCCTTTGAATAGGTAGAACACGCGCGAAAGAAGCTTGAGCTTGACTGGTATTCTCAAGAAACAATGGCCCTGTTATATACTACTGTGGAAAAATCCAGGGTGTTCGAGAAGCATCCAGCAGAGAGAAGGGAGAAGCAGTTCCCGGTAATGAACGTACACCGCAACAACTCTGAAATTTCCGGGAAAGCAACCGAGAGACCAGCCTAGTCCCGCCCGCTCGCCACACTATTTTACCCATCAACTTTTGTTTTCAGTATTCATTGTTATTAATTTTTTTTCATTTGCAGTAAAATGAATTTTTGAGTTTTTAAATGTATTTATTCACTCTATGTACGTTTATTTTTGTAAGAATGTATTAATTTTTCTCGAAGTTCGCCGCGGACCCCCTAGTTAGGGTCGGCGGACCACAGTTTGGGAAGCCCTTAAACTTTAAGGTGGGCTCATGCGCAGTGGCTACGATTCATCCGATTGTTATGAAATGTATACATTCTATTTGAGAGAAAGACCCCAGCTAACCACCGATTTCGAAGGAACTGGGCTTTTGGTATCTGAAAGCCAATTGGTACCTCGGATTTGGTTTGCTCATGCGCAGTGGCTACACCAATAATCACATCGCGATGAAATTCATAGAGGTCCACGTAGGGCCAAACCGCATTATTCCTGAAAATTTCGTCAAAATCCTTAGGTTCGTGAGAAATGGGGAAGGTACTTCAGATTTCGCGTTTGCGCATGAGCAATAGCCATATCAATGATCCTATCGTTCTGAAGTCATAGGAGACCATCTAGGGCCCAACCCGCATGATCCCTAAAAATTGCAGCAAAATCAGATTAGTTTTGAGGAATTTATGTGCGTGGCAAGGATTTGCGGACACACAGACGGACAGCAAACCAAATTTGTTCAGAAGGCTCTGAAACGTTAAACGCGAGTGGAAATTTTAATTTTGGGGACACAAAAAGTTTTCCTCTCAAAAGTAAAAAACAAAGCTTCAGCTTCCTTCGCAAACACGGAAGCTAAATCCGAAATAATAATTAGACGCGAAAGGTGGGTCACTTCTTGCATGATGTAATTCCTCAGTTTTCCTCCATTATTGCGTTCATTTTTTTAACAGCTTGGTTCCTTCCTTCTCTTCCCATTGATTCATTTTACTTCAACAGCCAATCACAATTGTCCTTCTTTCACTTCTGGACTACCTGTATTTTAGGCTCACATCTCTCCACTGTCCTTGCACTTAATGTTTATTACCCACTGAAAGTGGTTTGATCACTGAAACCGTTGTAACAGTAAATTTTGTTCTTTGTGGAAAAATATAACGTTTCGATCACTCCGTATTTATTTGAAAAGGGTTCCCACGACTTCATGGCGAGTGTTTTGGTTCATAAGAATATTTAATTAGGAATTTAATATACAGAAAACTTTAAAATGTCATAAGAACTTCTACTCGTTCTCTCCGAGACCTTCGTATGACATTTGGTGGTATCGATAGATGGAGGAACGTGTTTTTCCTTCCTTTTTTCATACGGCCATTCATATAAGAGAAATGGGTAGGACTAGTAGCAGTAGTGTGTTACGTCCAGGGTTCAAGGGGCTCCAATAAATAATTCATGGACTGAGATGAGGTCTCCTACACGGAATCGGCATCGGTGACTGGGAACCCTTCATACAACCCTAAACATGGTAGGTGGTTGGTAATGCTGTTTTTCATTTTGTGAAGTTTCTGGCTAGTATTCTGCCGGAACTTCGCTCGATTGGATATTCCGAGAAAGTTGAGCAGCGCTTGAAAGCTCTTGCGTACGTGAATGATTATGTGGAAAACCTATTTTTCATGAGAGGTATTCAGTCTCTGTACCGACTAATTTATACAGAAGACCCTTTTACCCCCTTGTGCAAATTAATTTTCTTCAGGCTTCTCTCTCTAGCTGTTCATGTTGATATTAAATTTGTTCTTGTTAAAGGGACGAAGGTTGAAACGTACTTCAGGTTTAAAAAACCCGTTGGTCTGGAAATCAGCTACGAAGGGATCATCGGTCGGGCCAATTCTCCTTTCATCCTCTCACTTGAATTCTCGGACGCCGCTTGCTCATTACATCAGGTAGGTACTTAAATCACCATTATTATCCTGAAATCACAATATTCGAGTTTATCGTTGAGGCCCTACAGTAAATGTTAGCCTAGTTCAGCAAATCAGTAATCAACAAATGCATTTTTTGACTACAACTATTCTACCAAAGGCACACTATACGTTTCAAGTTGTAGTACCTATAGTAAGATATGTTACAACGTTTTTAGATCTGTTTTAGAATGTACTCAGTATTTGGACTGATCCCATTCGAATTTAATTAAAATTCATTTGAGGGAATACCGTTGATGATGCTAGTATTCAGTTGTGTAATGTTGATGCACTGTATAATATTCAGTTGTATAATGTTGATGCGCTTGAAAAAATAAGGAGTGACTATGATTTCCGCGTGTAATGAAAAAAAATATAGATTCAAGAACGACTAGGTAGGTATATATTTTATTTAATTTAAATGAAAGTAGATTCTATCTTGAGAATTTTGACACCTACCGCACTGTCCTACGATAAGTAAGTATTTTTTTAAATGATTTTTCAAGTTTTCCGCCAATCCTGACGTCATTGCACCCCACGCCCGGACGACATCCCCCTGCCCACTGTGACGCCAGAATTGGTTGAAAAATTGAAAAATCTTAGGAAAAGATCTGCTTATCGCAGGACGGTGCGGTTGGTGTCAAAGTTCTCAGAATTTAAAAAAAAAGTATAAATAGCTATTGTGATCCATGCACATATCTCATTGGCGTCGTAAATTTATCAATTCGGCCTTATAACTAGGTTACATTAAAAAATATGAATTTTTACAATGATAAAATGTAACTGACGAAAGTACTTTCAACATGAATTCAGTAAATATGTAAAATAATTTATGTACGTAAAAGTGTCTTGGTGATATTTGACACCTAGAGTCGAGTCACAATGGTTGACGTCCAGGAGCAAGCCATAGTGAGTATCGTGAACTGTTATACATTATGCTCTGCGTAGTGAAGGGACCTAAATGAATAAAATTAACATGTCCTATTGCCAGTCATAATGAAGCAGTAATAGTCACCATGGATTTATGATTTTGTGTTACAGGGTCTTGAAATAAAGGGCCAAATGGTGAACTGCCCAGAAATACGAGGTATCATGTACATCGGCTCGCCAGTCCTGGACGGCCTCGACAGCCTCAACAGTCGAGGTTTGTTCATCTCTGACATCCCGATCCACGACGCTACTCGCGACGTCATTCTCGTTGGAGAGCAAGCCAAAGCTCAAGTAAGTTTAGTAATTTAACGTTTTGTACTATGAACTATAGACCTTGAAGGGAAGAAGAAGAAATATGCATATATGTATACGACCGACTGCAAAGAATTGTGTATGGAAACGAATTTAAATGGTCTACTCCCATACCTTTTCCCGTGCGTACACTGAGGTCTGTATTTAATAATATTCTTCTTGTAGTGCCGTACACGATAACATGCATTGGTGGCCGTCTGATAAAGTAATCTGAAGTTCACGGTTCTCAGCAGCTCGGCAAACATCTCCAAAACCGGCCACTCCAGTCCATGCGCAAACATTCAGCAGCCCTCGGGCAATGTTTGCGCAGCCAGGAGAGCTGCTGAATGTTCGTGCATGGACTGGAATGGCCGGCTTTGGAGATCTTGCCGAGCTGCTGAGAACCATACACTCCAGGTTACTTTATCGGAAGGCCGCCAATGCATGTTCTCGTGGAGAGCTGCTTACGGATCATTCCTCTTTTGCCGGCGATCTTTCTTCGAAGAATGAGCCGAGGAATCTAGTAGCGCGGGCCCCTGATGATTTGGCCCAGGTACGCCACTTTGCAAGTCGTGGTGACGCTGAACAACCTGATGCCAGGCCTTGCCAATACGTCTTCATTGGGGCCTCATTGTCGACCCATGAGATTCGGTAAACCCACATCCCGAAAACTGCTTCAGCTTAGTCCACCTACAGGTCTACGTTTCCACCCCAAAGAGCAGAACAGACCAGGAACAGCATTTCACCAGCCGGTAACGCACGCTAAAAGGAAGGTGTTTATCACACAGCAAGGATCTCATCTCGAGAAAACTCTGCCTCGCCTGTAATAGGGCCTCGATCGTAAAACACGTTTTTGTCTCGAAATTATCCGAAAAGAATAAAATTATTACTTTCTGCTATCCGGAAACATTGACATTTTTATTACTAAAAATGAAAGCATTAGGAGACATTTGACTTTTAAAGATGGTTATTTAGAATTTACGATCGAAAGTACTTACATCTTGTAGAATATGTATAACGGGGCGCGTTAGTCATGAAAAATTTATTGAAGTAACATTGATTCATGTACTGCCATAAAATACTATGCTACATTATGTATAAATTAATGTGTGGACAAACAGCGTTGAAACAGATATTTCAAGCTTTCTATATACCAACCAAGAGCGAAGTGCCGAGCATGCTTCTTTGGCGGGCGAAATGGATATCAGTACTTTTTGCAACTGAGGAGGATTTCTTGGTGGGTAAATGTTCACAATGGGGTTGTTTTTGGGGTATCTTGTATGCCAGACAACGCTGAAATCACAGCGGCCAAAGGAACAGCAGGATCTACGAGTATTTACAAGTACCTAACTTCTCGTTTTCGTGCATATCACAGTTCTCAGTAAACTGAACTCTTAGTAAAACTTATATCGAATTGTATCCTGTATCATAGGCTACTTTTAGTCATCAATTATAGATACATTTTATTCCAAATACTTATGTAGCATCAAAAATCGTTGTCAAAGAACGTTTCACGTGTAAGGCACACTTTACAGGTGCATCCCAATTCATATTGTAACACGACCAGGGAGCCGACGTACATGAGTTGATATGAGAGTAGAACAGTAATTTTAGCAATTCATTCATTACTGGGATTGTTGGATTAGAGCTCATTGGGGACCATGGGAACGACTGTATGAGAATTAAAAAGACAGAAGTTCTTCAATCTTCCACCTTGCTATAGTCTCCACCACTTCTGCAATCTCTTCACACTAATGAACTTACGAGTAATCCCCAAGTACCTGAGGGGACGAAGATTTCGACGATTTTATCTCTTGAATAAACTCCCCTAATATACAGAAAAGAGAATGAAAACCCCCCAACGTACAAGGATACTCTGACTCACGAAACCTCGAATTTATCGCAGTTGGGCGCTGATGGCTTCAGACCTTCAGGTAAAGAAATAGAAATGGTACGGTAGTGTGGAGAAGGGAGATCACTGGTGGGGGGAGGGGATAGGACCGTGGCGCGGAATAGTATATGGTGGTGGGGGGGGGGGGGGGGGGTAAGAAGGAAGTATGGAGAAGGCAGGGAATAAAAGACAGAAAAAGGCCGGTGATAACTTCGGTCATGTTTGCTGTGAGTCCCCTGGAGCGGAAAACGTTTATTTGAAGGGTTCTGGATATTTTTCGAACCAGTTCCCTTATACTTTTCCGTATTTTCTCTCGTTTTCATAACTGAATTTTGAACTGTGCACTTATTGAGCCTCTCAGTGACTCCTTGTCCTTTAATGCGCTACTTGCTAACTATACTTACGAAGCGTAATTTTGAGGTATGTAGAGGGGAGGGGGAGAATAATGCATCATTCTCCCCTTTTACCTACCTTCTTCCCCTGAGAAAGAGTTTGATTCTATCTCTTACAGATCATGTAGGGTAGTTCTTATACCTACTAGTAATAATTTGAACAGAGCGATTAGAAAAGATGGATAGTGCAGGCAGTGTCAGTCAAGCTGCAGGTCGAAACGGAGGGAGAAATTCCCATCATGGGGCGTAATAGGGGATGTCGTCAATATGACCGCCTTTTTTTCTAATACATTTTTTTTCCTAAGCACGAATTTAATTTTGCAGTATAGATACAGGGACAGTACAAAAACCAAAACACGCAATTTTGTATTATAGGGAAATAGCCCGACGACTAGTTCCAAAAGCCGCCACCACGTGGCAGCACCAAAATGAGCAAAATTTATCTTCGCCCTCCTTCCGTTAATTAATTGACCGAGTTTCAATCTGTAAATTGCACTGCATTAAGAATCAGCATAGAATTTCCGCAAATTGGTTATGGTGTTCAAAATTTGTACATTTGGATCTCTGGTGTTTGAATTTGGCAATTTTTTCGGAAATCCCAATTAGCCAAATTCCAGAGGGTAGTATGTTGATTAACGTGACTTTTTCAAATTTATAATTGGACCACTAAAACCCCAATAATTCTTGTCCAGAAGGTAATGGGCGGGGGGGGGGGGGGGGGAGGACGGCGGCTCTTGAATGGGGGTAGGCGGCTTCCCAGGCCCCTTCGGAGGGGCTTTGCCGCCCGAGCAGCTTGGATACCTGTCATTTCCGAGAACAGTTTTTGCCCCACCATTCAAGAGTTTTAGATTTGTTCCTTCCTGTTCGAGGTGTGCTATGGAACTGTTTGGGCCCATCCATGACCAAGTGCCAAACCACCACGAAAATGTGAGCAATTTTTTCTGCATCAGTCATGGATGAGTCTTGAAATTCATAGTCAGTCCAACTGGTCAACAAAATTGATAATATAAACAATGAAAAATAATCAAATAAATGAAACAAGGATCTTATTTTATAATTTATTTTTACGTTACTTATAACATTATTATTACCTATTTTAATAAATCTAGTTTGTTTTTATTTGATTAGCGTATAGGATCTTACCTAGGTAGGTACACCAAAATTAAACTAAGTACCTCTCCCTATCTCCTAATCCAAATCATCGCACTTGAATCTAATCATAAGTCCAAATTGGACGATCGATTGAATATACGATTTCCTAGACCAAAGTTAGTGACTTTGAGGTCAGACGCCTGAAACTGCAAATAGCCCACTACAAATAAAAAATAAATTGAATTACCCAAATACCTGAATTCAAAGTTCAACGCCAGTGGGACCTCCCAAGTAATGGTTGTTTGCATGCATTAGGGACGAGTACTAGATACCTCTGTTTTCACCTCCAAATCCGTATATTCTCTGAAGCAACCAAGTACCTACCTACGCACATTCGAAGAATGGACACCGACGGTTATCTCGAATGAAGACCAAATCTGTGGAAGTTATATATTATTAAGCTTTCTCAGTTGATTTATAAACTAATCCATACCCACGTGTATCATAAATAACCTGAGTTGACCGAAGTTCAATTATAACTTAATAGCATCGTTATATTTATTTGACCTGTTGAGTAATATTGGTTATTTGGCCGTCTGAAGTAGATAATTTCAAATCTTATTGTACCCCTATCTGTTCAACAAGTTGCACGCCTCTACATGACGCACAAACTTTATCCACCACATTCCTGCTCATTCAACATCGATAATTTTCAGATCACCTACCTACTTTAAAAACCTATCTATTGGCGTGTTGTTGTACACAACTGGTAGGTACTTGATAATTAGGACTTTACAGCAGTGCCTGCGCAATCGCTAATTTTTATTTATTTTTTTTAAATCGACGTTATTTCAGGACGATCGAACCTAAAATTCTCAAATTTGAAAGACACTTGGACTAATTTGGTAGGTAATTCATACATAATGTTCTAATAAATCTAATAAAAGTATGATAAAGCAAACGTGAGATTTTCTAAAGAAGGGGTACGAATGTAGCAACGAAGTTGTTCCAATTTTCAATTTATCAATTAATAACTTTTTTGGTTCTTCTGAAATAAGTAACAAAGGTAACAATATCAACTGAGTAATAAGAACTCATCAAAAGAGACTTCTGGCTCCCGACTCGTCAATCTTGAATCTACTAATTCAGGGAGCAGAGCGTCATGGTAAAAGTAAATAAGTTTTTCCTCCATCTTTTGATTCCGTAACTCATCGTCGATTGGAATTTCTTCGATGCGCGAGTCTTTGCCCGTGTACACTACGAAATAACATTCCGTGGCTCCCGCAATATGCAGTTGCCCTTGGACTTCAAAGTAATAGGTGTGGGTTCTGTTTAATTTCAAATCTTTGTGAGATATGAAGAATGATTTGCTGTTTGTTGTTGGACGTAGCATCAGCTATCGTCAACTTGCTGGCTGATTGAGGACATTTAATTTTAATTATTGAATTTTCACCCTCAATCCAGCCATCTGGTGACGCACCCAAAAATCCAAATTTTCGGTCAACGAAAAGCCCACACTCGCTGACTTTCAGTCCACCTCTGATCGTGAATGAAACGGTATAAATCCGATCCAGATGTCATTGATAGGGAACACCTGATTATAATTACGCATGGCTGTATGAAATCGAGTTGGTTGTATCGTGATACTTTGTTTGAAGAATGATGGTTGTTTTGGATTTTTTTATAGGTAATTTTCTAATTTGACCAAACGTTAGGTACGCTTCATGAATAACAACAAATAATTTATAGAATTATAATTATATAATTCTTCATTCCGCCGCATATTTATGAAATGTGATTGCCCGGCTGGATCCAGTACTCGATTTAGGGCTCTCTTGTGGGAAGCACAAAGGTAGGTATTGAGTTCAGAAAACAGCGATCTACGCAGAAGGGACATCTATACAGGTAAATAATAAACCGTTGTATAATAATTTGTAGCGTAACTTATTGTATTTTCGGATTATGAATACCTTGAAACGGAAACCATAACATTTGGTTAGGGAAGGGGGAGAATTTTTCATGATCGATTCCAAAGGTTCATTATTGAAAATGATAAATGGAAAATCGACTGACACAATTATGGTTAGTTGGGGAGAAACGATTCTTAGAAGAGAATTACAAGGCAGGCACCTGAGGGCCAGGGGGGCCTAGGGCGGAGCCGTCGTAACCTACCGAGCCTGTAGGTTGGATCCGAAATGTCCTGAAGTAGTAGACCAATGAAGCTGGCCAATGAAGCCAATGAAGCCAATGAATCCAATCAAACCCTCAATCAAAACATAATACATGAGTAGGCACTGTTCTTTAAGGGCCGGTTTCACCAACGCGGATTATCCAGAGTTCAATCCCGGCTGAGGTTTAAGCCATCGATTCTGAGAAAAGACAGTTTCACGAACGCCTAATCTAGGAATAAGTCGCGGCAACGGCGTATTAAGTTAATACCTCGTTTCAGGTGGTTTAAACCTCTGATCTACGGTTGATCTCCGATTCTCCTCTAGGCCATCGCCATTTTGAAATCTATTTTATCAGTGTTTTTCATAATTATGTACTTCTCAACTTGCAATCTTGCATCAACATTTAGTGCGATGAATCGTTACATTGAAGTGTTTGAGTCATCCTTGGATGAATATTTCAATGAACTTCTGGAAGTGGCCGCGCCCAGACGGTGATAATGATAATACGCGAAAGGGTCGAGCATTTCCACAAGTGGGATGAAGGCGATTTTTTCGCGAGTTTCCGCCTTCCGACGGAAGGGATGAGCTTAGTGCTCGATGCAAGAGAAAGCCTTCTAGTTCTCGAAACAGAAATGTGAGTGCAACCAAAAATGTGTAATAAATATAATTTTACACCAAACCAGGTAGGCAACACGTCGGACCCATCATTATTTATTTAGTAGGTAAACAAACCTTCATTGTACGTGGTAGGTACTCGCAGACTGCGCTAATAAGTACATGTATAACTTCTTCTGCATACAGCGAATTATTGTAAAAAAGTAGATACCTTTTATAGAAGAGCCTAGGTAGGCTATCTATAATTTATTACAAGAGCTGTCTCGAAAGATGTAAGATGGTCTTTTGTAGTAATGACAGAGTGGAGTCGAGCAGAAGTTCTCAGAATGAGAATGACAGAGGCTAGAGGCATAAGAAAAAATCGCGAAACTTCCGCAACTGGCTACTATTATGCAGTTTAATGTCTCCACAACAGAGGATGGCGGACAAAATTTAAGTATCCATAGAAGAAATATCACAGATCCACAACTCATGGATGAGCATCTCTCCTCCATGTCATCTGTAATACGGGATTTGTGTTTCTGGGGATAGCAATGCTGATGCAAACTGAACAATCTCGGCTTAAACCCAAGTTCGGCTAAACCGCGGATCAAAAACGTTGGTGAAACTGTCGAAGCTCTGAACCACAGATCAAATTTGAATCCAGGATTTATTGATACCAGGTTTAAGCTGCGTTGGTGAAACCGGCCCTAAATGTATGAGAACAAAATGTTTGAGCAATACCTAGGTAGGTACCTACATTTTTATTAAAGTTAGGTAGGAATTTATGTAAGAGGAACAAAAGTGGATTAACAAAACATAATAAAAAAAATAAAACTAGGGTATAATTGTATGGTGAAACGGGATAAAAGAGAACGGAACAAATTTAGGTACCTACTTATAACGTACACCTATATTATATCGGTCAATTAATAACGAACTGAGAGTGAAGATTAATTTGCCTTCGACGGTGTTGCCATCTGTTGAACATTCTTACAAGTTTTTTTGGGCTATTTCCCCTTATACAACCAACTGGGGGAAATTGGAGGATATGGTGAAAACGGAGGTGAAGTTGAAAATAGTTGAGGATTATACGCCTAATCTTGATCAAATTAATGAGTTTTTAGGTATGGTTTCACATAGTCAAAGTTCTATTCTAAATCATGCCAGAATTCCAAGTCCTCAGGTCTTCATAGCTTCAGTGCGTCTGAACCATCCAGTGAACATTTGCTATCCATTAAAAACCTTTAAAAGTTTGAAAATTGATCGAACTGATGGGTGTTGTAGTTCAAAATTTCCTCATGGTTAGGACAAGTCTGCGACATTTAACGCAACTTCTGCTTCCATCTCCTCGTTGTATACCTCAAAAGTTTTGCTTGCCTCGGCTCAGGTTCTCATTTTCGGTTAATTTGGCACGCCATTATTTTGACGGCGTTTCTTGATAATGGTTTCCAATATCTTTTTCTGCGGAAATCGTGATGCGCAAGTGCATGTGTAAGTTGGGGCTCCGAACTCGTCCTCTACTGTCCGTGGAGATGTGTCTGGGTCGTCCGTGGTGTGTGTCTGTGGTGAAAGATCAAACTTCGTTTTCTTTTCACTCGAGAGTGCTAACGTTCAGTTTCTATTATTTTATTTTAATTTTATTTTTTTAAATATAGGTACCTATATTTGCAAATTGTTTCACTTAAACCTAGATACATGAAAAATGTTAGCCTGGCTTTAGCCATGAACTTGGTTGGAAATTACTTACACTTATTTGCGTACTAACATATTAGTCAATTTATTATTATCTTAACAAATTAGGCACCTACTAGTTTAACATTTTATCTGATATCTACTTTCCCCGTTACACCATATCCAACATCATTAGAAAAACATAAAAACACTGTATACGACAGTGGACTTATAATTGAGTTCCTCAGTCAACTCCGGACGGTAGTACCGTGACTGTCGACAGAACCCAACCATGGCGTTCGAAGCCAGATATTAAGAGGGTCTCGTGTTGATGACCACGTCATCCAGTGGTCCTTCATAATTTCGTATTCACCTATCGATAGGTTTTACGGCCTACTCACAGGGTGCGTGCAGCCTGGTAGCTGTTGAAACCCATCAATCCTTCATCCAGTCGATCGTCATCCCATCAATCCTTCGTACAGACAAAGCACAATGTTCTTGACTATTTATCATCTCTGTTTTATCATTTTTTCTGCTATGGAATCACTGTTTTCTTTTGATTAAAGGATGGCCTGAGGAGAAGAATGGACAAACTAAGGAGCAAGATAGAGGAGGCCAGTTCCGCTGTTGACAAAGAAAGGGAAAAAAATGTCAGTTTACTACACCTCATCTTTCCACCAGACGTTGCCAAAAGGTTATGGCTCGGTAAGTTTTTCCATTAACGCTCCTCCTACATTTAATGGTGAATCATATCTACTATATACTTTAACACATTTTCGAAGGCTACTACAAAACGCTATAGCAATGGGTCTAAAATATTTAGAACATGAATTTTTGAAAATGTTCATTGCAGATCGGTTTCAAAGCATTCTGAGACTTTGAGTATGTTTGAATTACATCAATTTCAGTACAGGTCATTTCATTTCGCCTTTCATCTTTTTCTCAGGATCAAGTCCTAAGAACTTGTTACATTCATTAAAAATGAAAGACTGATGAAGGAGTTCATAATTATGTTATAATGGTAGATAGTTCTCGGCCAGCTGAGGGACTGTTTTGATGCATTTTGCTAATAACTTTCAGTTACACGCTATCTGTGACTATTTTATTCAAGACTGAAAAGCACCCGTACAGCTCTGCATCTGCGTTCAACTACCGTTCTCTTATAAAATATACTGAGATCTAAGTTCTATATTAAGAGCGGCAAGGGAGCTTGCGGTGGTTGCGAAAGAGAGGGTAGGTGTGGATGGCTGGTTGAGTGAGAAGGATAGCATGGGTGTAGGATGTGCCCAAAGGATATTTTGGGTGAAGGTAGCACCCCAGCTTATTACCACCACAATGAGTGCTAGAGGATGAAGGCTAGCGTCCCAGGTTGTTACCACCACAATGGAGGCTACAGGAGAAAGCTAACATCCAAGGTTATTACCACTACATGGATATGGGAGGGATAGGCGAAAGCGAGAAGACATGAGGTGAGTGAGAGAGAGAAGTCGCAGGTAGGAGTGAGAATGGAAAAATGAAGAGCTGGGTTAGCTGGGTGCCTTATAAAAGTGCCTCCACCTCGTCCCCCGTCTACCAACGGCTGTTACCAACCATTGGGAGACATTGGTTGTTGATGGAGGGAGAGTCCCTGGGATTCTACGGAGGCGTCACACAGCTCGTCTTTCTCCTTCTATTTATTGGGTATAATCTTATACATTACATTGAGTGGTATAAGGGGGTACCACGACATGGGTTCCCCACAGAGTTAACCAATAAACGCTAGACTTATGCTAAAGGAAAAAAAAAGAGATTCGGGCAGAAGGCGTAAAACAGAGGCGCTGAAGGCAATAGACGATTTTTGCACACGTATTCGTTATGCTCCAAGGATGCGCCTTTCGTGCTTTCACCCCCCACCCCCTCACCCATTTTGGAATATAAGTAGGTACTGAGAAATTTTTTTATAGGTATGCAGCCTCTCAGACATAACGGATCAAGATGAAATTTTGCCCACACATTCGTTATGCTCCAAGGAAGTGCCTTTTGTGCATGTTGCCCCCCTCCCCCCCGCATTTGAAATGTCTAGTTATAAGTAGGTACCTACTGAGACAATTTTTAGGAACTGGGAAAAAATATTCATCAATGCAAAAAGGTGTGATATCCCCTCCAAAAACAACCCTGGTGTAAAAATTTATCCACAACAGAACGCACCTTCGCACTTCGCTCTTGGAATTCCATGAAGAAACCGTTTCCTTCCCCCCAAACGTTGAAATTTCTTTCATTTCTGTTTGGCGGGCAGATATTTGCCCCTAAGGCGAAAAAGCTCCCACCGAACCGTATTAAAAGAAATTTCAAGGTTGGTGGGGTGAGGGGGAGGGGGGAGGGCAGGTTTCTATACACACATTCAACAGAGATGGGGAACACGTTGCTATAATATCCTCATCCAAGAGCGAGGTGCGAAGCATCGAGCATGCTGCTTCGGCGGGCAAAATGGATATCAATCCTTTTTGGCGGATGAGGTTTTGTTGGTGGGTACATTTTTACAACAGACTTGTGGGGGTTGAAGGATTCGGCGATCCTTTTTCTTTGCGTTTGCCCATTGAAAATCATATCTAGATTGATATTTTGGCATGAAGCATTGTTGGGCAATAGGCTACGAGAAAAAAAGGAACATGAAGCGTTAAAAAGTAGTGCAAACAACGATACCTGGCAGCGCTCGAATCTCCGGTTCTACCCAACCAATGAGTCGGAAATTTTGCATGGATCATGCAAGTTGGGACCCTGATATACGCTGGGAATTCCATTGCGATCGGAATAACGGTTATGACTCTGGATCCATTCGACTGATGTAGCAGACATTTTTATTGATTGGTGGCCCCAACTAATTCCACAGTGATTGGTTGAAAATAGTGCAATCTATAATATGTATACAATCTTAATCTGTAATATTCGGCCGAATCTGATGAAGTTTTCTTGAGCCATTCAGTTGGATTTTGAAATTTTCCAAGGTAATTCAAAGGTAATTGCAACGGGAGTATGCAGTCATCAACATGCATACATCAAAGGGCACATCAATGAATTTTATGAATCAGGATTACGTTTTCATATTGGTGATCTATGATTTTGCAATTGCAGGAGAGAGCATTCCAGCAAAAACTCATGAAAACGTAACCATGCTATTCAGTGATATTGTGGGGTTCACCTCCATATGCAGCACTGCTTCTCCATTCGTTGTAATCAGCATGCTACAAGAATTGTACAATCAGTTCGATATCTTCTGTGGATTGCTTGATGTCTACAAGGTAGGTATCAGAGTACAACAACCAAAATGAATTTTCCTTTCTAACCTGTTCGAAATTTGATCAAGTGCGTGTAGTGGTACCTTCACACAAAATTTCAAACATTTATTCGATATTATAACACAGGTATCAACTCACAAAAATTGTATTTGCCTGCTGCTTATAAAAAGAAATTTGACCTACTATACATTGTGATTTTCGAAGGTGGAAACAATAGGTGATGCCTATTGCGTAGCAGCTGGCCTTCACAGGGAATCTGAGCATCACGCTGTCCAAATAGCATGGATGGCACTGCTCATGATGGAAGCGTCAGCAGCACATCACACTCACGATGGCAAACCAATAATGGTAACCATTATCTCTATCGTCACTAAATAATTTATGATCCATTTCAATTATAAGCTCTCTGGATATTGTTGCCGAGGTTCGGCTTTTGGTTTTCTATTATTTGGTTTGTTGTGCAGATGAGAATCGGACTTCACAGTGGGAACGTCCTTGCTGGAGTTGTAGGTGTGAAAATGCCACGGTATTGTCTTTTCGGACACAACGTAACGATCGCCAATAAATTCGAATCAACATCCGTTCCTCTTCATATAAATGTTAGCCCAACTACTCATAGGTAAGTGTAAATTTGAGGTGTCTCGCGCAATGAATTGTAATGAGTAAGATCTACGGCAGTTACAATTATCCGTGGTAGAATTAATATTTTTCTTGAGGACCGTTCCTCCCTTAGTTCCCCTGGACCGAAATATCTCAGAGGCGTTTTATAGCGGAACGAAGAGAGAAAATTAAACATGGGGCTTCTCATAGAGAATTTTACACTGTGTAACTTTTTGTCAGTTCAACGACAGTAGGTATACTGAATGAATATACTTAGCCCGTGCTACTACATCAATTATTCTCATTTGTGTCCCATTTTGTGAGAAAATAAATAAAATCCTGTAGACATGTTGTTATGTGTGTGAGTAAATAAATAAAAACCTGTAGAAATGGTTTTATGTAAACATGTGGACATGTTTTACATAAAAACATGTAGAGTAAATAAATAAAAGTTGTAGACATGAAATTATACGTCTATCGATGAACGATTTGGCCATTTCACTTATATAGTAATGGACATAAGATAGAAATTTCACAAAAACAATATTTATTTTCGTGTATATATATTTCTTTAATACCTGACTATTATAATGCACCAAGTTTCTTCGAAGGAAACGTGTAATATAATTAAATTTAGAAACTGCTCAACATAACAGGCATATTTGAGCACTCAAATTACTCGTTGACGTGTGCTGAGTGTCTTTAAAATTTAAACGTTACCTAAGTTTCATGATAACCTACCAGTAATAGTGAAAAACGATTAGGCCGACCCGCAGTAGATCATTCGTGTACTGTACATACATGGCAAGAGCAGTGCGTGGCTGACTAGCTATTGCATTAAAGTCAGATTTAAACCAACTCAGGTTAATCTCCCGCTGCCTGCTGATTTAGTTCGCTAAATACAAAAACAGCTAATTTCGTTTTCTATGACTTGAAATTTGAGAGTATGCTCATTCGAACATCAGAAATGACTGTATAGTTTATGATGTCACAAGGCGCTTTTATAGCTTATGATACTACGACGGCACCATTGATCATCTGCAAGGCGTCTGCAAAAGCGCCGATAAATTCCAACAAAACAGGTCGTTATGAGTACTATGACATGAAATCTAAAGCGTGAACCCTGTAGCTATCCATAAAAAACGGTGCAACTTATTACACACTTGACTTACTTGACTTATGTCCTTAAACTCCTATAGGAGCATAGGGCAGAAACAAGATCCCTCCAGCCGCGATTCTCCTGACCTCGTTCCAGCTTCCGCCGATCCGGCGAAGTTCCTTCTCAGTCGACCTCCTCCAGGTTTCCCTGGGTCGCCCTCTCCGTCGTCCTTCTCCCTGCGGGTTCCATTGAAGAGCTGTCTTCCCTATGGCCTCGTCCGGCTTGCGCAACGTATGTCCGATCCATTTCCACTTCCTCTTCAATATCTCTTCGCTGATAGGGAGTTGGTCTGTGGTCCTCCACAGGTCGACATTGGAGATTACATTTGGCCACCAAATGCCCAAGATTCTCCGCAGGCAACGGTTAACGAAGGTCTGCAGCTGGCGGGAAATGGAGTCCGTAACCTTCCAGGTTTCGCTTCCATACAGCAGGATGGATTTAACATTGGTGTTGAAGAGTCGAAGCTTGGTTCTTCGGGACAGGTTGTTGTTCTTCCATATAGGGTAGAGCTGAACAAATGCCCCATTTGCTTTTCTTATTCGGCTCTTCACGTCCTCTGCTGCACCTCCATCCCCTGTAACCGTGCTCCCAAGGTAGACAAATGATTCCACTCGCTCTATGGGCTCACCCCTAAGAACGAGCGGGTCCAGGCAGCGCATGTTTATCCGCATTTCTTTTGTCTTCCCTTGGTTAATCTGCAGTCCGACTCGCCCTGCAATGCGGCCCAAGGCGTCCAGTTTGCCCTGAGCATCGGAGAACCGTTGGGAAAGGAGGCAGAGATCGTCGGCGAAGTCGAGATCCTCCAGGCGCTCCCGTACCCCCCACTGGATCCCCCTTCGTCTTCCCTCAAGCGAGCCCCTCATAATACTATCCAGCACTATGATAAAGAGAGTCGGCGACAAGACACAGCCTTGTTTAACACCTGTCTCGATCTTTATCGGGTCGGAAAGCTGCCCCTCATGGATCACCTGGCATTCGAACCCATAATAGGCGCTCCTGATGAGATTAATCAGCTTATTAGGGATTCCATATTTCTCCATGATTTTCCACATGATGGTTCTGTCCAGGGAATCGAATGCTTTCTCAAAATCAATGAAAATGGCGTAGAGCGGGCTCTGCCACTCTGCACATTGCTCAATAATGATCCTGAGGGAGTTTATGAGATCTGTACAGCTCCGCTGTTCCCTGAAACCAGCTTGCTCCTTTCTCAACTGGACCTCCACCGCTCCCTTAATCCTCTTCAGGATTATTCGGTTTAGTACCTTGCTCAGTATCGGTAGCAGGGTGATTCCTCTCCAATTGGTGCATTCAGAAATGTCACCCTTCTTGGGAATTTTTACTATCAACCCTTTTCGCCAGTCCAGTGGTATTTGTTCCTCCTCCCATATTTTCCGGAAAAGGGGTTCAATCGCTCTTGCTAGGACTGGGATATCGTCGGCCTTGAGTAGCTCAGCCTCCATACCGTCAATCCCGGGAGACTTCCCGTTTTTGAGATTCGCCAATGCTTCACATATTTCAATATGCGAAGGTAACCCCTCATTTATGAGATTGGCTGAGCCTGCCATTCTGAACTGAGGTTCCTCTGCGTTTTGGCATTCCCTGTTCAGCAGTTCAGTAAAGTGCTCCTCCCAGCGTCTCATCTGCTCGGCTTGAGTTGTGAGGGGAGTCCCGTCTCTGCTTTTAATGGGTCGAGTCTTGCGAAATCCTTTCTTGGATAGAGACCTGGTAACACTGTAGAGTTCTTTCATGTCTCCTCGGCGAGCAGCATCCTCAGCAATCCCGGCCTGTTCATCGATCCACTGCCTCCAGTCAGATCTCACTCTCCGCTTAACTTGGCGGTTGGCTTCATTGTACGCTTGTTGAGCGCTTGCTTTCTGCTGCCGGGTCCTACTTTGAATCACTGCTTGCTTAAAGTTCCTTCTCTTCTCTATTTCTTCCCAGGTTTCATCTAACATCCAGTCCTTCTTTCTCTGGTTCTCGTAACCAAGAATGCTTTCCCCTGTTTCCAGGACAGCAGTTTTTATGGCGTTCCAGTGTTCGTCAATTGAGCTGTCTTCTACTTGAAGGGCGTCGAACTTGTTTGTGAGTTCCAGCACAAAAGCGTCTTTCCTCTCCGGCACCCTCAAGCTCTTCACGTTGAGTCGCTTCCTTCTTTTCTCAAACTTGGTGGAGGCTGAGACAATCTTCAAGCGGATGTGGGCGACCAGCAATTGGTGATCACTGCCAACGTCTGCTCCCCTTTTGTTCCTTACGTCTAGAAGCGATCGACGGAACTTTCGGCTCACTGCAATGTGATCAATCTGGTTCTCAGTTGTGTGGTCCGGGGAGATCCATGTCACCTTGTGACAGTCTTTGTGGGGAAAAACAGTACCACCGATGACGAGGTCGTGCTCAGCGCATAAATTCTTGAAGGCTTCCCCATTCCCATTTGAATCCCCAATGCCATGGACACCCATAATGTGCTCCAGCCCTTCGTTTTCCTTCCCCACTTTCGCATTCATGTCCCCCATCACCAACACTATGTCTCGTTTGGGAACACCCTTAATGGCGTCTCCCAGTGATCGATAGAAATCCGCTTTCAGCTCCTCGTCGGACATCTCAGCCGGAGCGTAGCACTGAAGGATGTTTACATTTCTCACTTTAGTTTTAAATCGAGCAGTAATGATGCGGTCCGAAATAGCCCTCCAATCGATCAAGCTCCTCTTTGCTGTCTTGGAGATCAAGATGCCGACACCAGACCGGTGTTCGGCATCGGGGCCTGTTTCCCCAGAAAACAGGAAGGTTCCTCCTTCCCTGGTGGCAATTTCTCCATGTTCTAGCCATCGCACTTCGCTAAGACCAAGTATGTCAAGCTTGTATCTCCTCATTTCACACTCAACTTGTCGAAGCTTGCCCTTCTCGTTTAGAGTCCTCACATTCCAAAATCCAATATGTGTTTTCAGTTTCATGCCAAAAATCGTTGCCATTGGATCAGTCCGGTTTTCTCTTGTTTCTGTTTCTGTAATAATTGGCGTTTAAGAAGTGCGGGTTATTAGCCCACAGCTTCCGAGTGAGCAGCAGGCCTGGTCACACGCCGGATTTATTCTGTCGGGAATCCCATCCTTAGCCTTTGAGTCAATACCCTGTCCGCAAGGCAGCGGAGGTCTTGCTCGTCCGCCTCCTGCGCCGTTGGATACCAGGTATCTCTTCCGCCGTCTGGAGTCGTTGGCAGTAGCCTGTTGGTCCGCGGGAGGTATTTGATTTCCCTCCTACCACCCATATCTGGGAGGCATTCCCCGATCCGCCACCTGGGGACGCGTTCTCTAGGGGTTACAGGCTCCCCCGAGAAAACCTATTACACAACGGTTTATTATTTACCTTTATAGATGCCCCTTCTGCGTAGATCACTGTTCTCTGTGGTCGATACACTCGAGCTCCCTCCAGGAAAGCGCTAAATGGAGTACTAGGGCCGGCCCGGTAAGTAAAGTTTCATACAAATGCGTGGGATTCAATACCTAATTCAATTGTCGTGATATCCTCCCAGCAGTATCACTCTCTTTACCTATTTTAGATTGTACAAATAAACTAAACGAATGAAGAGGCGTACGTGACCAAACGCAGGGCAGACCTTTATTCCTTCGACAGTCCCTCAACGGTCTGTGACGACTGTCAAGGGACTGGGGGAGGGTGGGAAGGGTCCTACAAAACCCGCCGTTTTCACCCGTTTCTTCATTCTACGCTCAAACTTCAAGTCGATGACTTCTCTCTCTCTCTCCTCAGCCCTTCTTACCTTTTCTACCGAAAAGAACTCAGAGTGGTGGAACTGGTCCGGTGATAACCGACCAGGTGGCAACCTTCTGGGCATATTCTCCAGCGTTTTTAGTGGTGGTAACCTTCCTGGCTTCGCCATATGTGTAACCTTTTAAACGCTTGCTCCATCACCTTCTATTCCATCTCACACACTCACCTATCCAAGCCTCACCTCAAACCTCAAACCACCACAGTGGTGCAACTAACGTGTTTGTGTGATGGAATCTACCGAACTTCAGCCCCCCACCCACCAGCCACCAGAATTGCCACCCTCCACCTCTGCTGAAAATCCCCCTCACCCCTCCGGCATCTGGGACAGGCCGTCACCCCCCTCCACGACCCGCGGCTACCATCTAATCCCCGCCTGGGTCCACAAGGTTTCATTCTCCTCCAACCAGGTCACCTCACCAGCCACCGCCTCTTCCTGTGCCACACCCATCACCTACGCAGCCGCACGACCTCCCGTCAAGACAACCCCTGCCGCCACCTCTGCCGTTGTACATAAGGCAGCACCCGTGCACCGCCGCTTGTACATATGCTGCAAGCGTACCAACCTACCTTTCCTAGTGGACACCGGTGCTGTGCTCTCCATAATGCCCTACAACGTGCTCCGTCGCCAAGCTCAGTCCTCCCACCAGCTTCTCTACAATGCAAACAGGACGCCCATCCCCTCCTACGGCACTCATTGCTCCTCCGTCCACTTGAACAGCAACATCTACGAGTGTATATTCACTGTCGCAGACATCGAAAAACCCATCCTGGGGGCCGACTTTCTCTCATATTTCGGTCTCCAGGTGGATATCAAGAACTCTTGCCTCATCGACCCTGCATCAAATAAACCCCCGCCAACGCCCACCGACTCCACCCCCTCCAGCTCCAGCAGGTGAAAAAAACATTTTGACCGACTCATCGCCAAAAAAATCATCCGCCCCTCCAACTCCTTCTGGGCATCCCCTCTCCACATCGTTGAGAAGCCTGACAGCGACATCCTCCCCTCCAGGGATTACCGCTGTCTCAATGCCTGCACCACTCCCGACCTCTACAACGTACCACACCTGCGGAATTTTTCCTCCCACCTTCACGGAACCTCCATCTTCAGTACCCTGGACATAGCACGAGCCTTCCACCATATAGACATCTTCCCCCCGGATATACCAAGACCACCATAATCACTCTTTTCGGTCTCTTTGAGTATATCAAAATGGGCTTTGGCCTCCGTAACGCTGCCAAGTTTGGGCAGCGTTACATGGATCAGATCCTCCGTGGCCTTCCATTTGTGTACTGCTTTCTCAATGACGTTCTGATCGCCTCCAAAAACCCCGAAGAGCACTATCTCCACCTTCAACAGGTCCTCAAAATCTTTCAAAATGAGGGCCTCATCGTAAACAAAGAAAAGAGCGCCATCGCCCAGCCTTCCGTCCGCTGCCTCGGCCACCTCGTCACATTGGAGGAATGGGAGTCTTTCTAATGGGCGGCACTGCAAACCGTCGACAACCTCGTTGACACTGAACAACAGCACATATTGCAAATAGTCGACACGAAAAGCTGACGGCTATGAGAAAAAACCCAGCATTGCGAATAGGCGACAAGCGGAACGCCGACAACCCTCCAGGTATACCTGGTTGCAGAGAAGGTTGAGCCACAAATAACAAGGCAGCGCCATCCGGCCTCAGTCCTGTGACTTCAGCGACCCTTCTCCGTCCTTCCCAGTTCTACAATAATAGTAGAGAGTAGCTAATTCACGAAATTATGTAAAAGTGTACGATTTTGCATAACTAACTCTGATCTGTCTCAGTCAACAAAAAAAAAAAAAGAGTTTCAAAAATAAAAATTATACTTAGGAAACGCAGGAGTTGTTATTTAGTACATTGTACATACCTTGGATTATTACTCAGTACATACCCAATACCCAGGAATTTTGGAGTTCTTCATTTCATGATTCCGATCCACTGATTGTGAATAAAGTTGTCACAGATGTTTGTTGAAAAAGTTATATCAAGGAAATAGAATAGCAAATAATTTTCCAAATGCCTGGTACATTTCAAAACGATAGTTCGAATGGGACAAAGTCGAAAATTGTTTTAATGAAATCCAGCTACCTACACCTATTTCTAACAGTACCTACCTAGGTAGGTACGATTACGGAAAGAAACGCTTAACTTTCTGTTTTTCACGTTGGGGATTTTTTTTCCCGCTTATGACAGACGCCGGGGATTTTTTTCCCGGTGGGGTCAGTTTGGGAATTTTTTTTCCGGGAATTTTTTTTCGAGGGATTTTCTTCCCTACATTCGGGTGGGCAGTATAGCTTCCTCACATCGTAACATGGATGTGTGTAATAAATAGCTGGTGCGTCCAAGATTTGCGCAGGCCTGCCACTAATCTGATCCCTATGAAATTCATAAGGGAATCTCTGCAGACTAGGCTAGTCCTAGGACACCGTACAAATTTGAGCACAATCTGCCTATTGAGCCTGAGTGAGCTATGGCTGTTCACAGACTTTTACGTTTGCGCATGCGTAGATACTACCATTTTTACGATGGTGATGAAATTCTCAGGGGACCGTCTAGGGGGTACCCGCACAATTCCTTTAAATTTTATCAAAATCGGACTAATAGTTTCGGAGTTCTGCCCTTGACAAGGAATTTACCACAGATGGACAGACAGACAGACACGGAACCAAATTTGTTCAGAAAGCTTTGAAACGGAAAATGCCCAGAATATGCGTCATAAACCAGGAAATTAAAAGTCACAGAATAGAGATCATGACAGGCGAATATCGTATATATTGTCCAATGAACAGGCCGTTAGCGTGACGTCACTAAACAAGACTGAGGTATACCTAGGCCTTTACCTGAATTTTGCTCGAAAGGAAGCAGGTAGAAGACCCCGAAGGTGTCGACGCTTTGCAATACACTTCTTAAAATCGCCCGTAACAGACAATGTCGCCTATTTGCGAATCGGGAGTTGTCGACTATTTGAAATAGCTAAGGTTTCATTGTATCGACAGGCAGTTATCGCCTATTCGCCCTGTCGCCCATCTGCTATAGACCCGCAGGAATCACTCCCCTCCCGGACAAAGTGGCAGTGTCCCCAACCGTGCACCGTCACCGAACTCCGCCGCATCCTTGGGATGTTGAACTTCTACCACTGCCACATCCGCCACGAAGCCCATCACCAGCAAGCCCTAATTGGCGCCATTCCGCAACCCCCCAAAAAGCAGGATAACCTTCCCAACGCCTGGTCACCTGCCCTCGCCACCACCTTCGACACCTGCAAAAATTATCTCACCAAAGCCGCTCTACTTGCCCATCCTGACCCCCACGCCCCCCTCTACATCACAACCGATGCCTCCAATTGGGCTATCGGGACAGTAATCCGCCAACGCACTGGTCCCCCCCCCCCCCCCCAACACCTCGGGTTCTTTTCCCACACACTCTCCTCGGCCGAACGCAACTACTCCACTTTTGACAGGGAACTCCTCGCTATCCACAAAGCCATCAGACACTTCTGTGACTTCGTGGAGGGCCGGCAGTTCTCTGTCATTACGGATCATAAACCCCTTACTCACGCCCTCCTTCAGAGCCGCAAGTCCGCTTCCCCCCCACCGCCTATGGCAACTGGAGTTTATCACCCAATTTATCACCGACATCCGCTACACGCCAGGGGTGGACAATTGTGTCGCGGACACCCTCTCACGCCCCTCTCCAGCGCCGGTGGACGAACTGCTATCGTTTCCCTCAGCCCAACACATTGGAGCGCGTCAGCTCCCCTCTTCCGACCCCGCCCTCACCAACCTCATTGCCGCCCATGAGCTCGAACAACTGCAGCCGCACGGTTTATGGTGCGACATCACCACCAGCACTCCTCGGCCGTAGTCCCACCCGACCTTTTGTGGCAAATTTTTGTACATTACCACGCCTTACATCACCCCGGCATCCGGGCCAGCCGGGACCTTCTCAAAACGCGGTACTTCTGGCCACATATGAACGCCGACATCCCCAACTGGTTGCTTGGGTGCCAGAAGTGCCAGCTCTACAAGGTCTCAGCGCACCCCCTGGTCCCCCCTCAACACATAGATGACGCCCTCCCATTCAGACACCTCCACCTTGACATCCTCGGGTGGCTTCCCCCTCCGGGGGGAAGCGCTACTGCTTGAACATGATCGACCATGAGACCAACTGGGTGGAGTATATTCCACTTGCCCACATATCCGTGGACACCATCGCCTCTGCATTCCTCACTAACTGTATCACTCGGTATGGTTGCCCGTGGATCCTCACGGTCGATCAGGGCAGGCAGTTTGAATCAGCCCATTTCAATTCACTCCTCCACTCCCTGAACATTGAAAAATTCCGAACCACCACCTATCACCCCCAGTCCAATGGCAAAGTAGAGCAGTGGCATTCAGTTTTAAAACGGGCGATCTCGACCTCTGCCGACACAAACTCCTGGACAAAGGCGCTCCCCTACATTCTTCTCAGCCTTCCCACCTCCGCCCGACCGACCGATGGGATTAGCCCGGCCTAGCGGACCTTCTCCTCCCCTTTGAGGCTCCCCGCCTACATCTTTCTCAAAGACCCATCAGTCAACAGGGCCCCACCGCAACAGACTGCCGTTATCGACACCGCTTACCTCAAACGCTTTTATAGCACAACCCATATGTACCTACCTGAAGGAGCCTGGCCTTAATAAAACCCTTCAACCCCTTTACTCCGGGCCCTTTCAAGTTATCCGCACTTCTCAAACCACCGCTACCCTGTTGATTGATGGGAAACCGTACACCGCTCCACTCGCCCATTGGAAACCCGCCTATGTTCTGGCCCACCCTCTTCCACAACCAACCACAATGGCAGAAGTCAACACTCTCGACCACGACGCATCGCCCTCTCCCCGTCATGTCACAACGCCCGTACGCTCCAAACCCCAACGTCGCCATGATCCTACACGACATCTGGGTCCCTGCCCCCCTATCACCACTCCGCCGCTCGCCCAGGCCTCCATCACTGCCGCCATAGCCCCCCCTCCACTTCCCCGGCCTCGGCAGTGGCAAGTGGAGGTGGGTGATTATTTGCGACTATTACGTCGCGAAGGCCGCTGGGGTACACGACCCTTATATCCCCCAGCATCCTGCCATGCCACCTCCACCAGCTACTGCGCCACTGCCGGGGATATCCCCCCTTCCTGCCACCGGGAAAAAATGCTAGCCCGGACGACGCGAGCGACGGACAACTGCGACCTTCCTGGCGGCCCCTGCTTATTGTCCCGCTCCTCTGTATCACAGCGGGGCCATGGGAATGTCTCCTACAGAATGCGTCCAGTCGCTGTTCTGTAGGACACATCTCACTGCCCTGCTGCGACCTCCGCATCCAACGCCTCCACCTGCGATGCCGCATCGAACATTCATTTTATGTATATTCACTGTAAATATCGTTCTACTTATCCTGTTACACACGTTATCTTGTATTCTACTAAGTTGTCGCCTTCTTCATCCATCAATGTACATATTTTCGATCACCCCATCACTCTCATGCACTCATATGTCACGAATCTTGTAAATATTCATTCTTTAGCTATTAGTTCTTTGTATATACTTCAACCTTAGATTTAAGTCCGCTGGCATTCAGCTGTGTAACTCTGCGCCCTCAGCTCTCAACACTTGTTTCTTCTTTTGCCTTCAGCATTATCACTCTGCGCCCCCAGCTCTTACCACTTGTTCGTCCATTTGCATAATCTGAGGGGACCACTGTCCTGATATCCTACCAGAAGTATTGGTCTCTTTACCTATTTTAGATAGTAAAAATAAACTAAACGACTGAAGAGGCGTATGTGACCAAACGCAGGGCAGACCTTTCTTCCTTGGATAGTCCCTCAACAACCTGTAAAGACTTTCAAGTGACTGGGGGAGGGTGGAAAGGGTCCTATAAAACCCATCGTGTTCACCCGTTCTTCATTCTACACTCAAACCTCAAGTCGATGACTTCTCACTCTCTCTCCTCACGCCTCCTTACCTTTTCCACCGAAAAGAGCTCAGAGTGGTGGAACCGGTCCGGTGATAACCGACCAGGTGGCGTTTTTAGTGGTGGTAACCTTCCTGGTGTAACCTTTTATACGCTAGCTCGATCACCTTTTATTCCATCTCACACACTCACCTATCCTAGCCTCACCTCAATCAAACCACCACATCAATCATTAATTATTTGTAGTTATTCATGAAGCATAAGGTAAATAATAAACCATGTGTAATAATTTACCAATGGGTAATAATTTACCCAATAATACATCAACGTTTGCTCAAGTTGCAAAAGTACCTGTCAACAAAATGATGGCATTTTTCAAATGGAATAATATCACAAAACAACCAACTTGAATACATTCACCAATCCGTGATTATAATCAGGTGCTCCCTAGCGATGATATCTGGGCCAGATTTATACCGTTTGAACACGATCATGTTGACGAAGCTTTTCGGTGCAAACGAACGGCTGGTCTTACAATGCTCCAGGTGGTCTCAAAAAATTATTTTGCTCAAGATGAATTTAAAAACGTAAAAAAATCATACCCTTCAATTGAAAGTTTCGAGCTACGGCGTTCTGAAAAATTCAACCCCTATTTTTCATCCCTTAGAGATTGCTGACAGGATTGCCGAACTCCGCGGACCAAATAGACCCCAAACGGGAGCTACAAACCAAATTTCATTAATTTTGGTTCATGGTAACTAAGAAAAGTGCAAAGTACGGCGTACGGTGGACAGACAGAAATTGTTTATTGCATTTTCGGATTCTACGTACCTTGAAACTTAAATCATCAAATTTGGAGGGGGTTACATTTTTTTTTTTTTTTCATTCTCGATTCCAGAGGTTCAGTATTGAAAATAATAAACCAAAATACACCGGAAAATGTGAGATGCCAGTAGGAAGAATACACGAATTGGTATGACTCTGTCGTTTGGTTGTATCTGGTAATCAGCCAAGCAAAAAAAAATTGTATTCAAGGTAGTCAACAAAGAATCCGCAAATCGTACAAAAAGTCGACTCAGGTGAGGTCAGTGTAATATCTTGTTCAGAGTCTTACTTAGATTCATCTAATTTTGTGATTCAAGTACTGGACTCTGGAATGGATATAACAGGATTGGATGTACAGTATGAAGGTAGGTACTAAGTACCCGAATAATTCACATCTAAAAATAATAGCTACTGAGTTGGATTGCCCTGAACATGATCTTCAAATCCAAAATTCAAATCGGATTACCCAGGTAGATTTTTATTACCTAGCGCAGAGAGTCTGAATTTTTCGTTTTTGACATCTGAATCGGATTTATTACCCTAAAATTCGGAATCCAGCTTCCATTCGCTCATTTCCAAAAAAAAATCTTGAAACAGCGCGGCCAAACTTGAACTTCCTCAAGCTGGAGGATTTTCGTTGTCATAAAGCAGTCACTTATAGTACATTAAATCTACTTGATCACATATACTTGACGGGTATCTCATTGCAGGTACATAAAGAATATTGGCGGCTTCAAAATGGAGGCTCGGCCACGCCACTGCTTACCAAAAGATTTCCCTCCTCGTATTCGCGGGACTTGCCACTTTCTAAGGAGCTACATTCATGAACTGGTTCCTCAGGAAGCTAGTATGCTGGAACACGTAAAGCAAGGGATCGGAGATATTGGTTTGATTCCAGGCGAACATTAACTCTACACCGCCTAGCTTTCATGTACAGTCTATTTGTTCATGCTTTTATTGGCTTTTAGGAGCTCTTGAGATTGTTTTGTAAATAAGACTTATTATATAATGAACTGAGAGGGATGTGGAAGATTCATTGTTCCCATTCCCGATACATGTACCTATAAGCTACCTTAATTATTGTAACTGTACCTATTTTTTTTAAATGTAGTGGCTCCAGACTGAATGTCAATACTTGTAAGTCTTAAAGAAAATGTCTCGCTGATTGCCAATACAATATACAAGTTGTGGTGATAGGATAGGTTTGGATTGGATAGGTTGAAGGAGGTCTAACGCCACGGTTATCACCACAGCAGGTGTTAGTTGGAGAGGAGTCTAGCACCCCACGGTTATCACTACAGCGAGTACTAGAAGAGAGAGAGATGTCCCACAGTTATCACCACAGCAGACGCCGGGAGGAAGGAGGCTAGCACCCCACGTTTATCACCACAGTGAGTGGTAGGGGAGAGAGAGAGGCGGCCCGCAGTTATCACCACAGCAGACGCCAGGAAGAAGGAGGCTAATAACCGTGGTTATCACCACAGCGATTATTACATGAGGGAGCACCCAGCGGTTATCACCATAGCAGGTGCAAGGATGGGTAGGGGGAGAGGGGAGCAGAGAGTGGAGAGGGGTGAGTGGAGAGGGGAGAGGGAGAGAGTAAGGTGGTCGAGAGAGAACTCGCAGGTTGGAGTGTGGTGGGTCGAATGAGCTGGGTGAGCGGGGTGGTATATATAGGTGCCTCCATCTCGCCCACTGTCTGTCAATGGCTGTAGGGACCGTTGAGAAACGCTGGGAGTGCTAGAGGAAAGAGAGGCATCCCGTGGTTATCACCACAGCGAGTGCTAGAAGAGAGTGAGGCGTCCCGGGGTTATCACCACATCGCGGACGCTGGGTGGAAAGAGGATAATACCAATCTAAGAAGGCTAATGGTTATCACCACAGCGAGTATTAGTAGAGGGAGCACCCCGTGGTTACCACCACAGCAGGTGCAATGAAGGTTAAGGAAGAGAGAGTAA
This sequence comes from Leptopterna dolabrata, assembly GCA_954871275.1. Taxonomy (NCBI): domain Eukaryota; kingdom Metazoa; phylum Arthropoda; class Insecta; order Hemiptera; family Miridae; genus Leptopterna; species Leptopterna dolabrata. The sequence goes on from OX940974.1 coordinate 103,559,417, forward strand.
GGTGGTAGAGAGAGAAGTCGCAGGTCGGAGTGTGTTCGGTTGAATAAAGAGCTGGGCAAGTCGGGTGGTATATATAGGTGTGGGGGAGGGGGAGTGGGAGAGGGAGAGGGGGAGAGAGAGAGAGTGAGAGAGAAGTCACAAGTCGAAGGTTTGTTGGTTCGAATGAGGAGCTGGGCTAGCAGAGCTGCTTATAAAGGCCCCTTTTCACCCGTCCCCCCTTTCACAATTTGCCGTTATTACCCTTGATGGGCGATGGCAGTTGATGGAAGGGACCCTTCTCCTACTTTCCCATTGGCGTCACCCAGCTCGACGTTCCCTTCGTTTATTTGGTTAAATCTTTCAATATTACAGAGGAGTGGTTAATATAGAGATTTGAGGGGAACCACGGCACAGTATAAGAAGACATCGTAAGTCATGAACAGCGTGAAATATTCTGTTACAAACCCCCCAAGTGATGACATTCAATAGGGAGCCACCCTTTATATGTGCTAAGGATGTACAAGAAACAGGTCCGCGAAATGATAGGAATCGATTTCTCTTATTTACAGTCAAATATGCCTCAAAGCAATTTATTTTAACCTTCCATTTCGAGTTCTTTGACAAGTTTCATTTGTATATCACGTTTTCTTTGCATACCGGTGGTAACAGCCATTTTTTTTTTTTTTAATTAAAAAAATAAATAAAAGAACGAGAAAAAATTGATGGCTATTATTGAAAAGCTTATTAAATTTTCTCTCTGAATAAGCTATTTAAGAATTGTTTGAGAAGTCTGAACACACACCCCCCTCCAACACACTCCCGCTTGAAAACCACTTTCGCGAATCCTTGGAAAGTTGCAAAGCTCTCTATCTCAAAAATGGCCCGAACTCGAAACCCAAAGCTTTATTTAAAAAAAACATTGCTATGAGGCATTTCTAGCTTTTTGCAGACTGGTTTTGTGCGCTGCATATGTGTGTGTGTGTGTGTGTTTTGTATGTAAGTATGTTTGTTTGTTCGTTCGTAAAGTCATTCCTTATTTAATTCTGGAAAGAGTGAATGTGCCGTGGTGAACGTATGTATACATACGTACGTACATAGGACCAATAATAATTCACTCGGCTTTGGTTTAAAAAAAAAGTGATAAACGTTAACTATATACTGGGCACCGATCTACGAATTAACAATGAGTTTCGAGTCGATATTGCTGTATAATTTTTTATTGTGTGTGAAATGAACTTGTGTGGGATAAGTAGGTATTAAGTTAAAAAGGGTAAGTAATTATACCGTAGCCAGCTAGCTACATTAAGCTACATTAATAAGGTGTACTTAGGTAGGTACGTTCCTAGTGTTGAAAATAAATTCAAGGTAAAAATTCATGGTTACAAACTAAAGCACAACTCGTAATGGAGCCATGCTGGCGCGCCCTCTAGCAAAGTTCTTTAAGCCACAGTGAGGAGTACCCATGACTTCTGTTTATATTTTTTCTCAATTTTTACATTAAAGTTGGTTCTCTCTTACGGTGGGTAGTTTTTTTCTATGAGCTTTCAAAGTTTCGGCAACAAGTGACGTCATTGCACCCCTACCACCTGGGCGGGACCCCCTCGCGCAGTGTGACGTCACGTGTTGCCGAAAACTTGAAAGCTCATGATAGAAAAAGAACTATTAATCGTAAAGAGTGCGGTAGGCCTCAAAATTCTTAGAATGGAACTCAATTGCATTCAAAAATATGAGCTGAAGTCCTCATTGTAAATACAGAATATCATACTACCTTTGTTTCTTTTACAACTTTTTCTGTTAACGAATTATGTATAGGAAACTGGAAAATGATTTACCATAGCTTGTTGGCGAGTGAAATGCTTCAGATAATCAGCTTTATTAGTTTATAATTTCGTTCGAGAGCAAACTGTTCACAGATAGTAGCTTAAGGTAGGTAGCAGGTTCTACCTTCTTCTACCCACCAAAAGAAATTAATAATATTGTCTACCTACTCCAATTCTCCTTCTACTGGCATTATATGTTTATGCAATGTACGGGGGTGTCATAACAAATATTCATCAGAGTATGATGTTGTTTCATTGTATTATCTAGAATCATCAGCTATAATTTATACACGGAAATCAACTATCAACTAGTTATTACGTAACGATCTTTGTATCGGCACTTGCTACCTACCTTAAAATCTTAGACTGATTCGGCCGCTAAACAATACCTACACTCTACACTGTTATAGCCAAGACAATCGGCCAACAGCCCCCCCCCCCCCCCCCCCCCTTCGAGCACTCACTGCGACTGAGATCTACCTACTTGCATGTTTTCACTGGAATGATATACATGCCGACTGTTGTGCCGAGTTTGAATGGCCAGGGACAAGGATTGATCCCCACCGCCAGACCCGCAGCTAAGGAATCCGCCGCCTGATTCCCTCACTTTTGGTAGGCCCGGCCATCCCCAAAAGCGGCTCAACAGTACATTTCCTTGAGTTACATGAGCTGATTCAAAGAGTTTCCAGCACTATGGCGAAAGTACAGAACTTGCATGACATTAGTCCTCTTCATCTTCAACGATACCGGGGTCCCCTTTAGAAAATAAAATGATACTTTTTGATAAACCACTTTTTATATGATTCAAAGTGCTCTTCGACCTACCCTTATTTATCCCTTATATTCACCTTGTCACTGAATGAAGAGACTAGTTGTCTACATAAATATAATATAGGAGTATACGTAATCCGACTTCTAGATATAAAAAATAGTGTCAACATGTAAATACACATCCAGTAGAGCTGATTGGCCATAGATTGTATTGACAATGTTTAATACAGAAGAAAATGACACTGTACCTATCCAGTGTTATCTAGCTATCGAAAATGTGTTCAGCTATTTTTATATTTTTAATGTGTTGGTTAGAACGGTCTTCGTTCATCTAGCTGGTAAACTCCTCGTATAATTTGCTTCAACATGAGTTCTGTGATGACTTTCGTAGAATAAGTTATTCAACTATTAAACGTAATGATATATTTGAATGATATTTGGTGGATGCAAAGGCCAACTTAATTTTCATTATAACGGTATTGTGGGTATATACCGTGCGCGCGCGCGCGCGCGTGTGTGTGTGTATGCCTATCTTTATTGCAAGAGAAATCCCGATGATGGAACTATTTAAAAAATCGACAGTTTGAACGTAAGGTTGGAAAACGAAAATAGGTTATTAAGTATTTTTAGTAGAATGTTACGACTAATCACGACATTTTGTAAATACGATGTACAAATGAGTACTTTCTAGTCATCCATGTTCTTCTAGCAAATAGAAATTCGATTATCGCTCCAAAATTTGTCTCTTCTATAATTAATTTCAATGATTATTGATGACTTTCATTAACGAAGTTACGGTGGACAATATCTTTGATTCGAACAGATTTTTGAGCTGAATCTGAAGAAGTCCTCCTAGTAATAGATAAACTCGATAGATTTGTAGCAAAGCTCTTACAATATTTTATCGGTTATGGGCACTTTCTACTGATGGTTGTGGTCAAGATGACAGGTATGTTCATCATGGCTTCCAAATATTCCACTGGATAGTGACGTACAAAATGGGTAGAGCACTACATCGGTTTTGGTTGAGATTATAAGTAGGTCCCTTAAAAAACGGCAATTATCGCTAGAAATAGAAGAGTTTTGTACCTACAGCCTTTTCTTCAGCAGGCTTTGATACAATTCATGATATTAGCCTATGATGTAGAAAGGACTGAACAAGTTCGGAAGTCGAGCGTTTCAATATTTCTATGATGTTTTCGTTCACCAATAGCCCTATTTGATTTAAGAATTCCTATCGATGGGAATAATCAGTTTCTGTCAGTGCCGAAACCTGAGATAAAAACCACCAGAACTATTAGGTGCTACGTTAAAGTTGGAGAATATGACCAGCGTAGACATTAACTAATTGACCACTAGTTAGGTAGCTGTTGAGCAGGAAACTCCGTCAGCTCTCACAATTTTCACTGTGCTCAAAATACACAAACAAAATTAAATTAAATTGATAACAAATTATTATGGGTATGATGGTGCACTGAAAATAGCAGATCGTATACGACTTTCATCATGCGGGATGAGTGAGACAATTTGTACACTTTGTACACTCTTTTATTATTGAAATAATATGAAAATAATTATTTTGCTGTCGAGTTTTACCATTCAAAACAGAAGCTTCAGAATGAGATAGTTAACTAAGACAAAAAAAATTTAAAAAAATCAGAATTAATTCAAGAATTAGGAGTCCGAGTACACCATAATCATGCCATCACAGCCCCTGAATGACATGAAAGTCGCATGCAAGAGTGATATTAATATCCATCGATTCTCTGGCTTGATATCAAACGCTAATCGAGCTTATAACTAGGTACCTAACCATCGTCGTTCGATTTCATTTCAATTACTTTATACCATTTTTTATACTATACAATTAGTTGAAATCATAGCTTATAAATTAATAATTGAACGGTAAAAATTATTAAGGTCTCATCAAATGTATTCACAAAAAGGTCGATAACTGTTAGTGTTTTTGTGTTAAGATGTGCAGATGTGTTTTTAATAAGCCAGACTCCCTGGCTGGCCAAAGAAACTTCCAATATGTAGATGCAGGGGAAAACTAATGACGATTATATTCTCTCCAGACGCTCTGATTGGTTCTCGTTGTAAAAATTGCAATGCGAAAACGGAAGCAGCTGTGTGACTTGGTAGATGCAGATTTTATCGGTAGTTTGTTAATTGGAATTAGTAGCAGTCACACTGCGGCTTCATTCTTTGTTATAATACGGAGTATCTATTATGTATAGGTAAGTACCAACCTAATTTTAAGATGAATTTAGATGTGTATAGCTGGGACAACTGTATACTATGTGTAACTTAATCATGATCAATAAAGGTTTATGTTCAATGTGCATACTTCCGTCCCTTGTATTACGCCATTATCATCCGATATTAACAGGTTAGTCAGCATATTACATCTTTGATAATATACGAATACAGGTTGTCCTCCCGAGGGGAAGAACACTATTACGACCAGCGACCGGGGTGAACGGACATCCGACATCACGAGGGAGACTGGTCCACAGGGCCCCTGCGACGGCACGGCCGAAACCGTGCACGCCTAGTAAAGTCATACTGACGAGCCTTTCGACTCTCAGGACTCAGAGCTTCACCGTTGCCAATTGTCGGGATTGGGCCTAGAGGCGTTCAGGTAAATTTCTCGGATTTAGTAAGACATATTTTCAACAGATGGCTACACCGTCAGGGGCAATCCAATATTAGATTTATATCTTGAATGGGTCAACCGATTTTCAATCTGTAAAATGTTCTGTAATTGTTATAAGCAACCTCAAGTGGCGACATTCAGTTTTGAATTTTAAAATTTTTTCCATGGAGTTCCCAAAATTCCTTGACTCAATTTCAATTTTGTTTTGAAAAAACAACTAGTAGGTACTTTTGTAGCAAAACATTGAAGATTTCAAATCCGTTTTCAGATTGACAATCGGATCATTAGATCGAACGGCATTTGGGAAAATTACTATAACAGTAGGGGCCTGTTGTTAGCCCTCTAATCCTCTGAGGTGCTCCACCCCTAGGCTGGTGTGACGTTGCACTTCTACTTCTGCCTCGCGAGAGTCCACCTGGGACCCTGGGGAAGTTTTCTAGAACCAGGGGTATGGGGTGCTTGTGGATATCTTGGTTCATTATATCTAATAGTTGGAATTTGTTCAACAAGGTAAACCGACGTTTCTGATATCATGCCGTGAGATTATTCTCAACAGTATTGGTAATACGCTGGCCCACACGCAATCAGCTTGTTCAAAGGGAAGGCGAACTTACATGTCCAAAACACTCTGCTTTGGGAAATAATGCTACAAATTTTGCTAGCGGTGCATCCTAATCCAAAGACAGTCATACGGGTGCCGAAAGGGAATATGATGGGTGCTCCAAAATTAATAAAAAACAATAAAGGGCTCTCTCTGACCGTTATACCTACTACTTGGTTTTCCCACACACAGGGCCAGTAAGCCTCATTACACTATCATCACTGCGTCAACTCGATATGGTCAGCGGCGTGTTTGACGTTCGGTAAACCCCAAAATTGAGCGGCATCTTTGTACCCATCCACAAAGGTACTGGAAATATGAAGGTGTGTGGATGGGAGATATCAATATACATATATTTGTTTGGCATTTGACCAAGCAATTTTCTCACGGCCGTGTCAGTTTTGTGAACGCCTGTGACTATTTTATGCTTTCAGTCCAAAATTATTATCATCTGTTCGTAATGAACAACAACCAAGACCGTTTTCGCTCTCGGAAAACTCTTTCGACTCACCGCAAATCACTAAGATTTACCTTCGCAAAACGTAATGATCAACCTTTTTTGCTCTGAGCCTGTTGAATTGTGTTTTATGCCGTGTGAAACAATGGTAATTCGAGCCGGGTCTATACTGATAGGAAAATCGGGATTTATAATACTTTCAACAAGTACTCATTGTAGTTATTATAAAATAGAAACGAAGAATTGAGTCAAATTAATCTTGCTGTGATGGAAAAGCGAGACAATGGGGAACTGAGCTGAAATAATTCTCGTATTATAAAAACATTCCTCAAGCAGCGTGGATGTATGTACGTTGCAGTTTTTTCCCAACTTCTAGTCATTTATACTAATTTCAGTCCCCCCCCCCCCCACCCGTCTAAAATATCCTGCCGTTTTGGAAATCGCTCACCTACATAAAATATTACATTTTATATCACCAGTCAGTAAGCAATTAGAGGTTTTGGTTCAGATTTTACGATTTTGGTGATTTTTACCATGGCCGGCTTCAGAGAAGGCCGGACCGTAGAAAATTAGCAACGTTGCACATCAGGCCGGCCAAGACAGCCACCAATAAGCCTAGGTCTGTTTATTTCCGGATTTCGATGGTTAACCTATAGATCTTCTCGCGAAATTCTTTTTAACAATAGCATTGTTAACAAAATATATTGTTTTTAATGATGACAAAATGCCAGAAAATTGTGTCGTGCCATGGTGCAAAGGTAATAACGGAAGTACGTACAAAAGAATAATATGTGACTTCGTTTTCCCAAGGTTGAAGAGAAGAAGTGGACTCATGCGATTCCCCGAACTAATTGGGAACCAAAATCAAGGTCAGAGTTTTCTGATGTGAACTCGGTCCGCCTGCTGGCTCACAACAAGGGAAAAGGGAAGGCAAAGTTGCAAGGTACGCCCAGGTGGAGGATTAATTAAGGACTATCAACTATAGGCTCCTATTGTTATAGTAATTTTCCCAAATGCCGTTCGGTCTAATGATCAATCTGAAAACGGATTTGAATTCTTCGATTTTTTTTCTACAAGAGTACCTACTAGTTGCTTTTTCAAAAAAAGTGGAAATTGAAAATAACTACTAATTGAGAGATGAAATAATGTTGAGAACTCCATGAACAAAAAAATTTTAAATTCAAACTGAATGTCGCCACTTGAGGTTGCTTATAACGAATACAGAACATTTTACAGATTGAAAATCGGCTGACCCATCCAAGAGATAAATCTAATATAGGATTGGCTCGTTTTGAAGCATGACATAGTGGCGGTTCTTGGAACTAAACCCGTGACATTATTTGCCCTCAGTCCCATGGGTGGTAGGTAGCATCGCACCACACCGGGTGTACCTGCCACATGTCCGAACCTGCGATTCCTCTAGTGCTAAGCAGGATTACTACAGCAACGACTGGTCAGCCGAAAACTAACGTGTCTTGTTCCTAGCTCACCATCTCTGCTGAACTGGAGGCAGCTGAGATCGAGTTATGTCTGCAGAGACAAAATTTAGCGTCTTCTCTGCGTAGGCCAGGTAATAAGTTCGAAGCAGAACTTGATCGCTCAGCCGATCCTGTTCATGTTTTGTACAATCAATTATTAAGAAATATAAATATTTAGGTATCCACTTAACGAACGAGGAGGTTGCTGAAACATAAGTTCACTGATTCATAGGGATGTAGCGGTTGTAGGTTACCGTTAGTATCATAAAACCATAAATTATATCGCAATAAGCACAAAAGGTACGGAACCCTTCGAAACCTTCCGCTCCCTTAATAATGCAGTAATGTACAAAATGAATCGCTTGAAGTTCAGAACCCCTTGATTTGGTACAACTCATGAAATTTTTGTTGATTAGAACAATATTGTTGGATTCTGTTTGGAAAACAAGGACATGAGTGTGGCCCATATTATAGGCATCAAAGTAAGTCTATATCTACCAATATAATGAGCATCTATAATATACAATAGGCATCAAAGTAATAGGTGAATACCACTAGACGCAGACGGCGAAACTAGTTGGACAACAAATAAAATACTGCAATACAAAAGAAAGCTGTGCTTCAACCCCTACAAGTAGCAAATTGTGTGCAATACCTATCTAGATGTTCTGATTTATTTGAAACTTGGTGGACATGTCTGGAGGAGTCCACACTGGAATTTGTAATCATCCGCATGTACACCATTGAACCGGATGAGTGAGGGGGGGGGGGGGGGTTGAGTGGGTAGTATGACACCTTTTGCTTCCTCACTACCGAAGGTAGAGAAGCTTTGTAATCGTACAAGAGTCAAAACAATTTATGTCCTTCAAAATGAAAATTTCCACTGGCATTTTACGTTTCAGACATCAAGGAACATAATTATTTGGTTCCTTGTGCGGTCAATTCCTTGTCCCGGACAAAACTATACGAAATAATGATCGTAATGAGTTGAAATTCGGAGGGTAGGTGCGGGTTTGGCCACAGATGGCCCCATGTCAAATTCATCAAAAAAGTATTGTAACTGCTAGACCAATTTTAGTGAAATTTCCAGGGATTGTAGGGCCTGTAGGCCCTTAGACGGCCCCCTATGACTTTCATTGCCGTCGGACCAATGGTAGCTCTACAATAGAACTAATCAAAAATCGATATTTTACCAATAGTTTCACCAATTGATTATGTTGCAATAATTCAGGAAACTATACTGCCCACCCAACGTGGCAGACGTTTTGGTTTATTATTTTCAATAATGAACCATTGGAATCGAGCAAGAAAAAAAAAATGCTAACCCCCCCTCAACATTTGATGGTTTACGTTTCAAGGTATGTAGAATCCGAAAATGCAATAAAAATATTTCTGTCTGTCCGCCGTATGCCGTACGCCGTACTGGCCACTTTTCTTAGTTACCATGAAAAAAATTGATGAAATTCGGGTTGTAGGTTCCGTTCGGGGTCTAGTTGGTCCTCGAAGCTCGGCGTTACTGTCAGTCATCTCTAAGGGTTTCAAAATAGGGGTTGAAATTTTCAGAACGCCGTAGCTCGAAAACTTTCTATGAAAGGGTACGGTTATTTTTACGTTATTAAATTTGTCTTGAGCTAAACAATTTTTTCAGACCACACCGAGCACTGTACATCCAGCCATTAGTGTTCACCAAAAAGCTTCGTCAACACGATCGTGAATCAAACGGTATAAATCCGAACGGGATATCATCACTAGGGAGCCCTGATTATAATCAAAGACGGCTGTATGAAGTCGAGTTGGTTGATTATTTCATTTGATAAGTGATGGACTATTGGATTTTGTTGGTATGTACTTCTGAAACTTGAACAAACTTTGAAGTATTATTGATGGGTAAATTATTACACAATGGTAAATTATCACACAACGGTAAATTATTACCCAACGGTAAATTTTACAGAACGGTAAATTATTACACAGCGGTTCATCTACCTAGAAGGAGCTGGATTTTGTTGATCGGTACTTTTGCAACTTGACCAGCCGTTGAAGTATTATTGATGGGCAAGTTATTACACAACGGTTCATTATAATTGACCACGAGGGTAGGTATTGACCACAGAAAACAGTGATCTACGCAGAAGGGGCGTCTATTTCACTCCACATCAACAAATTTCCTTCAGAACTTCATTATTTGCGTTTCTTTATGCCATTTAGTTACTGTCTGCCATCGACAGAATTATTTTAGCAACATTTAACGAGTGATTTATGTAGGTACCTAGTAAAGAGTATTTCAACAGAAGGGTGAACGAATTCGAATTGTATACATTTAACCCAAATGTCGTCACCAGGGAAGCGCTAACAATCGGGGATTGGCCCGAGGTAAAATCATTCACCTGATTATATTCACAGAGTATGAAGTCGAGTTGGTTGTTCTGTGATATTATTTCATTTGGAAAATGATGGCTCTTTTGGAGTTTGTTGGTAGGTAGTGAAACTTGAACAAACGTTGAAGTATTATTGACGGGTAAATTATTACACAGTGGTAAATTATTACACAACGGTAAAGTATTACACAACGTTTCATTATACCATCTACGTAGAAGGGGCTGGAGTTTGTTGGTAGGTACGTTTGCAACTTTTTTCACTCCAAATCAACAATTTCCGTTCAGATCTTCATTATTTGCATTTCTTTTTGCCATTTTAGGTACTGTTTGTCATCGACAGAATTATTTTAGCAACATTTAATTCGTGATTTAGGTAGGCACCTTGTAATGAATACGGGGTTAGGGACTAAGCTACGGAGGTTCTGTGATCTACATAATATGTATAGAATAGTGCATATTATATCATATAGACGGATTATCTATACAGAGAGCTGTGATCTGTAACAGAAGGGTATTCCGTACAAAATAATAAACCGTTGTGCAGGGATTTGCAGCGTTTTTCTTTAGCAGCGAACAAAAACAATAATTCACCATACATGACAAGGAGGAACCAGGTTGGATTATTAGGAACTAACAATCCAAATAGGGAGATTTCGGAAACTTTCCTAACAATTTTAAACATCGACTTCAAACAAGAGGACGCGCTGATTGAGACACCCGAGTATTGCGGGTTGCGTTACCCCATCCATAGGGCGACCTCCCAAAACGACGTACCACAACGATGTAGGTGGTACCTTAGTTAGTAATAATATCAGGGTTTTCGGTGAATTCCGTACACTCGTAAATTACTCCACGTAACTTTTCATCAATCAATCAACTCTAAATATCGGCAACAATAGCGTCTCAAAATTGATGACGCCGATAAAACTGCGGTCCGAGCCCAAGCCCAAGTTGAAAACATTTAAACAAATTCTCAGGACTGAGAATTTGTTACTGATAAAAAAAAAATTGTCAAACTTTTTTGGTAAGATGAGCATCAGATTCGAGGTTTACATCATTTATGGTCGGGGAGAAGCCGAGAAGGGAAATGACAGACCGGTTCGACCATGAATGTCAAGTAGTGACGGATGAAAAGAATAATAAGAAAAATCATGCTACAAAGAGAGAGTAGAAGAACACTTGAGAAATAGACAGAGCGCAGGAGAACAGAGCACAGGATCCGTCAGGTAAAAAAGAGAAACTGGGAAGAAGAGAAAGTTAGAGAAAATGGAAGAGATGAACGAACGAAATGAAAAAAGACCCTTGGACAATCTCCTGCCCCCCATTCTGTCGGAATGGGACAGTGAGCGACTTCTACAGGATTTAAGAAGTACCTTGACCACCACTGCACCTCTCAGAAACCTCCCTCACCCGGAGAAACCACCCTTCTCCACTGATCCATCGTATACTCAACTGCTACGTCGCCTCGTATTACTCCATTTATTATTGTAATTGTGTTTGTAAACAAAAAGATTCTGCATTTTGTTTGTAATAAAGCTAGTTCAGTCGAAGTTGAAGTTTCGTTTATTTCGTTTATTATTCATACAGTCCATTCTCGAAAGGAACAACGCTTCTACCAAGAAATTAATATTATCTGCTGTGGTTGCCAACCAAAATTTGTAGCTAGTAAGACTAGAAACAGGGATGTGGTTGAGGACGAAGGACGGGTACTTCCTGTCGTTACTGAATGGGGATGGCGAAACGAGTGGATTGGTATGCAAAGGCCCCCCCATAGAAGATCCTTTGGTTAGCAAACCCACCCGTGAAGAAGTGCAAGAGGTGCTTAATAGTATGGAAAACCACAATGCCGCATGTGAAGACCAATTGTGGCTGAACTACTAGAAAAAAAAGGCGGCCCTGTCTTTGTAGAGAAACTACACAATCTGATCAGTAGAATTTGGAAGGAAGAAAAGATGCTGGAGGAGTCGAAAACAGGTTTGTTGTCCTCATCTTCAAAAAAGGCGACAAGCTCCTCTGTAGTACCTACAGAGGAATTGCGCTTCTGAATTTGCCTATAAGGTTTTATCGGGGATCATCTCAGGCGGCTCAACGTCTTCTCTGACCATATACTAGGCGAGTACCAAGCCTGATTCAGACAGGTCCTAGAAAAAGCCTACGAATACCAGATTCACCGCCACTTTCTCTTTATCGATTTTGTGGAAGCGTTTGATCGTTTATCTCGACAAAAACTATGTGAAGCCCTTGCAGAATTTCAAATCCCCATGAAGCTTCTAAACTTGTTAGAAATGACCCTCCACAGGACAAATGCGCAGGTAATGACTGGCAATAAGGTCAGCTGCTGCTCTTTCATAGTAACGATGGGTATGAGACAGGGAGATGGATTGTCAGCTGTTTTATTCAATCTAGCGCTGCAGAAGGCCCTTCACCAAGAAGATCCTGGTGAATCAGCATTCTATAAATCCACCCAGCTTTGTGGCTATGCTGACGACACCGCCATCGTATCCCGAAATCTACAGGCGTTGGAAGAGGTGTATGCCCAATTAGAAGTCTTGGCAATCGAAATGGGTCTAGAAGTGAGTCGTTCGATAATAGAATATATTTATGAAGGTAACGTCAGAGCCCACCAGAAACGCGGAAGATGTTTCCATGAATGATGGTGCATCATTCGAGGGTATCTTGAAGTTCCAGTACCTATGAACTCTCATTACAAATGAGAACTTGATAAGTGATGAAGTTCAACAAAGAATCACAGCTGGTAATCGGGCATATTTCAGCTGTATCACCATGTTCAAGTCTTTTCCAGGAGTACCTAACTGAAACTGTACCAGTCCCTTGTAAGACCAGTTGTCACCTACGGTGCAGAGACTTGGTCTTCATCTGCAAGGGAAGGAAACGCACGTCTAGTTTTCGAAAGAACAATTCTCAGAAGGATATACGACAGGAAATTTGACAATAGCGAATGGTAGAGACGGGCAAATGAGGAGCTAGATCGGCTGATTGACCATGCCAACACAGTACACTTCATCAGAGCCCAGTGTATCTAGTGGGTTTCTTTCATAGTAGCTGTTATCAGCAACCAGGCGACCAACAGTAGCCAGCGAGCCTTCTATCTGCCGTCTTTATCAAGTGCATGCGCCAGTCCAACTGGTCAGAACCTAAGAAACGCCTCGCTAACTGCATTCAGAGCATTGCATCTACCTACGAAATTATAGGCATCCTCAACCTCCCCGCTACTACAAATCTCACAAACCTGGTTTTCTGTTTCGTACTTCAGCGCCAAAATCCCCCCCCCCCCCCTCCGATATCATAGTTCGTGATGCATTAAACTCTCAGGGATGAACAGACGTATGTTTCCTAACGAAACATCGCAACACAGAAACCAAACACCTGGTGTTCTTAGGTGGAGGCGCAATTTAAACTCAAGCGTATTACTTTTGAATCGACCAGATTTGGCTATCTCTTGGCACAACTTGACAATGCATTCGTCGAAAATATTTTATGACCTAGTAGATTCAGACGTTAACGATACAGAAGCCAAAAACGATTCGAGATTCGCGAAAGTCACTAGGTTCGTTGAATTTCTGCAGAAGATTTTGTTAAAAACGCCGCAGATAGTCATGCTGTCCTTGATGATTATCTAAAAGGTTCAAAGAATAAAGGTGATAGACCTATAGACAGGACAGACGAATCTATGATATTGATAATAATCTATAATATTGATATGGTTCGAGGAAATGCCATCCAACCCTGGTCCAGTTCCTCCCTTTAAAGAAGTTATAGTTCTATAAACCTACACCTTGTTTTCTGTTGTTGCTCTGAAACTCATTTTTGTCTGAACGGTGTTCGGTAAATCTCTCTCTCGGGGTTAAAGTTATACTGAATTGAGAATTAAGTTGTTTACTTTTTGCTGTACAATACTCGGTCAATTTGGTCGCAATCAATTCTAGGTCATTAAACTCTACATCTTTATACACGATATTTTTTATAGTTGATATTGGTTCATTCCCTGTCCTTCCTAATGCCGAGTTTATTATTATTTATAAAAATAATCATTCTTTGTTCTAGTTAGTGAATAATCTAGTTAGCAAATAATCATAATCTTATCTAGATTAAATAACTATTATTTGTTCTATTTAGTTAATAATCATTATTTGTTCTATTTAGTTAATAATCATTCTTTGTTCTAGTTGCTTTGTTCTGATGTTTTCTTTGAGGATTGTTACTAGGATTTAACTTGAGTCGTTTGGCTAGGTTATCTAGGTAAATAATGGAATTCACAGTAGCTGAAGTTATCCGTGGTTTTACTATACCGTGCTTGTGATATTTTGTCCCAACATAGGTTGTAAATATCTCAGTGCAATTTATCATCTAAAATAGAAAGAAAAATTTCAAAAGTATGGTTGATATCGGTATTCATGTATACAGGACTCCGACCTACTAATTTCATCGAGTTTATTCATATCCAACTTTTTTATTTTGCGGGTTTCCCCTGTTATATATGTAATGCCGGAGGGCACAGAAAATGCTTCTACCGCAAACGCTTCAGAGGAATGATCTGTCATACTCACAGTGAACATAGCGGATTCAGAACGGAGCGTTCACCATAATATATGATCCAAACAGTTATTCCCTCTTGTTGGAATATCGATCCAACTAATAAACCCTAAGTCATGCAAAACATCACAATATTCCGCAATATCAAAATTTTGTTTGCTTCCAAAGTATTTAGATTAACTTACATAAAATTACATAGCATTATCCGTTGCTTGTAATATTAATTTTTAAACCTTAATAAATTCTGATACGGTAAGTAGCTACGTAAAATCGATACATATAAAAATGAGTGTATAATTCTGTGACTGAAATTCAGCTGTGGTACATATCACTGAGTAGCCAGTAATTGTCCATTCTTAGAGAGCGTTAGTGTCGCAGGTGCAGTAGGAGGGGTAGTCGGTTACTACCTCTCTTCCCTGTCTCTGGTAACAGGTGAGAAGAGCGGCTGGATGAAGAGATCGTGGGCTATGAAATGTCAAGGCTTTCGTAAATAAAATAATTTAGGAGGGGTAGTTTTCCTCTGATACCGATACGGCCAGCCTGACATTCCACGGTCCCACGTGGAAAAGAAAATTTAGGGATTCATACCCAGTAAATGACTTTTGGTTGCAATACAACAACATTGCTAACAATGCCCTAAGCGATTCCGCGAACAACCTAAGATGGAGTATTTCCTTACTTAATGGCCACCTATGGAAGAAAAGCGTAAAAAAACTTCCGAGCTGGACCTACGTGTAGCGCTTAAGTAAATCACATAACCAAAATTACAGAGGAGTCTGAATATATACAAAATGTCGATTCATAAAATATTGACAAGTAGCAACATAAAGTTGACAAGAAGAAAAGAGACTCAAAAGATCATTTTTTGTTTGTTTCAGTATTTACAATGGGGACTATTTTTACAACTGGTGACTGAACAAAAAAACATCATAGCACATCGGAGCATCAACTACGTTCCGAAAGAGAACCTGAAATTTTTCCAGGAAAAACAGATTAGTCGTCCTCATGAGAGTGAAGTAGAACAGTTACGACAAGTTGCTTTTCAGTTCCCGTTTTCCCCATTTCAGGACTTTTCATAGGGAACTATGTAGAGGATTGGGTGTGTTAGCACCATTTTTTCGGATAGATAGACGTTATAAGCAACGTCTCATAGCTGTAAATGGAAAGTTTGTATCGCGCTCCCTTCCCGAACACGCAGTCAGGAATGCTCAGGAAAAGGACCATTCGGCTGCTCCTAACTTCAATGGAAAAATAAAAATACTGGTACTAATAATATTGTCAAAGCACACATGGTCAGTGGGTTTTAATATCTGCCGGCGATAACCCTATTGTCAGGTGGAAGGGTGGACTGCACGCGGAATCTACCTGAGGCCACTTCGGCCGCGTGCAACAAAGGTGCCGACCAGACTTGTGCAAACCTAGCCCTTGTGGAAGTAGGGCAACAGTTTGAGGTTTGATAGGTACCAACGAATTCCATCTCAATACCTTTGCGAACTGGAGATTCGGGAAATATGACAGCACGTTGAGAAACTCAAATTCCGTTGGGAAACATAATGATAGTGTGACCGGTTTGAGAATTGAAAATAATATGACATTCAGCAAAATTTTTTTTGACTTACCTATTGGGTTAACCTTTGAGTAACCACCAATGAACAGTAAAGAAATAAATGAACTTGATAAATAGGTGAACGGTGGACTTGATGAACTAGTTCATTTGTCTTTTGACGAACATAATTTTGAGTGAATGAAGTGTACAGTAACAGGTTCACCCACAAAGCTGAACACGCACAGTCCATCTCGGCCAGTCCTGGAAGTATAGAAGGGTTTTTTTTTACACCAGGGACATCGCAATAAAACGTAAGATCTACGCAGTTGGAGGGATCTGCCTGCCAGGGAAGGGACGTCGGTATATCGTTAAAGGAGTTAACAGGCATTTTCCCGCAAGTGTACACCTGCAAGCTACACCTCCAAACAGCATATATGGGGACATGATATATACCAACTACTTTGGGCCTACCATTATTGGTCTTCTTGCGGTTCACCCTGTTTTGACTCGGGCAGTATTGACTCGGGCGGTATCTAGTAGGCCAGACTGTTTCGTTCTTTTTCCTACAAGATGGAGATTTTGATAATAATTGTTTGTTGTTGTACCTAACAGGGAGTTCCACAGCCCATTTTATTGTGTGTACTGCTTTATTATCTAATAATTACAATATTTTCGCCCATATTTGTGTTGTGCGAAGTGATTCGTTCCCTTTGTTCACATCAGAAGTGGGATGATGACCCCTGAAAATCTCAACGATTCGGAAAAGGAAGATGACGGTGGGGAACCCAGTTCGCAAGGGAACAAGAGACCTCGGGCCGGAACTCAGAAACTTGAGGGTGATTCAAAGGATCGCATCATCGCTATGTTGGAGACTCAAAATCGCCAAATGATCGAACAAAATCATCGACTGGAAAGTTTTTTACAACTGGCTATGGCACCATCACATTCAGGTACGTTTGCAAATAATCCCCACATCAAGTTGCCTGAATTTGATCCCAAAAATGACGGTGTGGACCCGAAATCATGGTGTGCGACGGTGGAATGTTGTTTAAATGATGAAAACAACAGTGGTGGGACCCTTATTGTTGCTCTTGGCCAGTCTCTTAAAGGGGATGCTGCGATGTGGTTCACATCTATTGCTGGCCCCGATCTCACTTGGGGTGCCTTCAAAACTGCTTTTCTCACCCCATGGGACGCCACTTACAACCCTGCGTGCGTATTTTTTTCATTTTTAAGATCACAGCCAAAATACAGTAATGAGACCTATATCACATTTGCTTCAAGGATGATCCACAAACTCACTGCCAGTTGGAAGGGGTTAACACGTTCCGAGCGGCGCCGATTTTGGTGGAGACTCCCTGTGACGGCACCCGTTTTTTCGAGTTATTAGTTGATAACTGCTTATCATGATTAGTTATGAACGAAAACTACAATGTGGAACCAAAATTGGATGAAAATCATTGATTTATAGACGTTGGATCTATCGATCCACTTCGGCGGTAAGGCAACCCGCAATACAATCGGCGGTCTTTTGAAGCCTAGACTCATGAATAACGACCTACCGTGGTTGGATGCCAAAGGGGAACCATGGAAGAAGAGAGAAGGAAAAGTCACTCCATGTAAAATGGGGTGCAGCCTTTTCTTCGCCTCGACGAACCCGGGCCCTAGTGCAGGCGAGCCTAAGCTAGTAGCCTTGTAGTACTACTAATCATCACGAGCGCTGCTAGTGCATCACAAGACCTCCATGGTCCACCCCTCACCTTCCCTTCCTCGCGATATCCACGTTTCAACGGCTTTTTCTCGTTCTTGTTTTTCTCCGCGATCCAACATTTTGATATGTTATCTTGTGCCTTGCCTACTATTATTTACTTTATTACTTTTCATTTCGCGTCGTTCTGTTTTATAATTTTTATCGTCTTCATCATTCCTAATGTAGTACCTAGATAGTTCTGTGACGTAGTTTTCCACTGCTTGCCACCACAATAGTGTTGTGTCAAGTGGTGCAAATATCTAACCCCTTTTTTAGTGTACATAACAAATTTAATAAGTATTTCAACTGTATTAATAAACTATCAATTTTAATAACCTGTATTAATTCAATTGGGTCATTGTCGTTATTTACCTATTAAGGTAACTAATTTTTTTTTTCATTTCACGAATTTTTGTCTACATCACCAGCTATGAATAGAACAATTTACGATATCAAGCAGTGTTAGGTAAAGCAAAACAGAAACATAACACGCCATGGTAAATAGAACATTAAAATAGCCTCAAAAAATATAATTTTGATATCAAATGACAAAAATAGGTAAGGTTGACTGGTGGAGGGGGGGGGGTGGAATGTCAGGCACACCGCGCTCTATCGATGCAGGCATGCACTATGGATAGTTCCACTCGCCACCGTTAGACTGCTCTGAAAGGAGGCTTCTCAGCACGCCATTTTATGTGGAGTGAAGTTTCCTTCTCTCTTCTTCCATGGGGGAACTGAAACAGATTCCTCGAGGAAAAAAGGAACGCAATAATCACAACAAAACTGAACATTGTACCCGAAAACATCATCCAAACGCGGCGAGAAAATGTTGGTAAACAAACGGCTTGGAATAACGAAACGGAATGCAGTCTCTCTGAGGTCAGATCATCTAGAATAAAGGTGTTAAACTCAGCAGTCACTAGAGTGCGCGATAGTTCAGTTTCAGAGCAGAATGTAGAGGCCTCTTATCATAGAAACGCTCCCCGTAGCTGGATCGATAGATCCAGGCTGGGTGAATTGAACGGCAGGCCTTGGATCGATCGATCCATTCCGCTCGGAACGTGTTAAGCCATGAACAGATCGCAGTAGCTGCTGTTGTAGGGCACCAAGCTCAGACTGACTCTAGAGTGAGACGTTTGGCACACACTGAGGAAATCACACGTCGTGAACAGCTTTTGAATGAGATGAGGGTGCTCAGTTACAAACGATCTAGCGATTCGACTGACACTCATGACAACTCAAAAAGGCCACGTTTTTGTCACATAGAAATGGTTCGTCGGAAGGTAAAGGGAATTGCTCT
Organism: Leptopterna dolabrata; assembly: GCA_954871275.1. Taxonomy (NCBI): domain Eukaryota; kingdom Metazoa; phylum Arthropoda; class Insecta; order Hemiptera; family Miridae; genus Leptopterna; species Leptopterna dolabrata. The sequence goes on from OX940974.1 coordinate 103,578,710, forward strand.
CATCCCCACTCCTCAAGTCAGCGCTCTCCTTCTGGCTCAGGACTTCCGCAACGGCCTGCATTTTCGAAGACACCAAAGAGTGACGTCATCTGCTACTCCTTTTCTGGAAAGGGGCTCTTCGCTTCCAGCTGTCCCAAGAAAGAAGATCCTCGTCCGAAAGAACATGGAAACCCTCAGGCTGGTGTCAAGCCCATGGAGAAGCGAGTTGGACTGTGCCAAATAAATCTTTCTGGTACATTAGCTCACAAGGGTAAGAAATTTTCGTACCATTTTGATTCTGGTACCGAATGCTCTCTAGGTACTTGGTACAAAATTTAGTTCAGAATTTGAGGGGGTGAAAAAATTTAAATCAGTTGTTTTAAATGGGTTGGGAACCTCTACTCTCGAATGTATTTCCCAAATGGAGGTACAAGTGACAATTAATGACCTTGAAATTAATATTTCGTTTTATTTAGTAGCTGATAGTCTTTTAACTTACTCTATGATAATTGGCCGTGAAATACTATCCCCGGATCTTGAAATGGTGATTTCTAATGAGAAGTGTTATTTAAAAACAAAATCAATTAGTGGTGCAGCTAAGCATCAACACCTATCTGTAGGTCTGAGGAATGTTGGTAATCAAACCGAGCTTATAGAAAATCTTTCGCCTGATCTTTCCCCAGATAAATCCACCAGTTGTGGCGGATTTCTCTCCGACTTTGAAATAGATATTGATGAGAATTCCCCCTCTGGCTTTTCAGTCGGATGTGTAGAAAAACAATCGCAGTTTGACAATATTAAAACTTATCTACCTCCTGACAGTACCTCATCTACCTTGATGACAATTTTACAGAAATATACTGACTTTTTCATGTCTGGTATTCCTAGGACTCGTATAACTACTGGAATGTTGGAAATTAGGCTTTCAGGTCCTCAAAAATTGTTTATCAAAAACCTTATCGTATGAGTCCAAAAGAGCGGGAAATGGTTCGAGTCAGGGTAGCCGAGTTGGTTAGTGCAGGAATAGCTCGTCCTAGCAAGTCACCATTTGCAAGTCCAGTTTTAATTGTACCTAAGAAAACTGGTGACTGGAGAATGGCGGTCGACTATCGCAAATTAAATGCCATTACTATACATCTTCGGTTTCCTTTGCCACTGATCGATGACCAAATTGCACGGCTGCGTGGTAAAAAATTCTATTCACAACTTGAGATGCTCTCAGGGTTTTACCAACTTCCCCTCCATCCGGACTCCGTAGAAAAAACGGCGTTTATCACACCTGATGGTCATTTTGAATTTTTAACTGCGCCCTTCGGACTGAGGAATGCACCAAACGCATTTCAGGATTCAGTGATGACAGCTTTGGGTGATTTAGCTAATACCTACGCTGTAGTATATACAGATGATATTCTGGTAGTAGGAGAGAGTTGTGAGGAGGCACTTCAGCATTTGGATGAAGTTCTTGCTGTGCTAACATCCAAGGGATTTTCCTTTAATTTAGCTAAATGTTCATTCCTGACGACCAAAGTTACTTACCTAGATTACGAAGTTCAAAATGGGGAAATTCGCCCCAATTCAAAAAAAGTGGACGCACTTATGCACGTGCCACCCCCTACTTCCATAAAAACGCTAAGGTCATTTATAGGGCTCGCTACATACTTTAGAAAATTCATTAAAAATTTTTCATATATTATGGCACCTCTGTATACAGACTCACTGCTAAGTCTTCTAGTAATGGAAAAATCATTGACTGGACGGACGAACATGAGAATGCGAGGCAAACGATAATTTTGTTGCTTAAGAGTTCCCCGACACTTATAATTTTTGACCCGAAGTATCCAATTCCGCTCCACACTGACGCATCCGCCATTGGTTATGGAGCGATTTTATTACATATTGTGGACAAAACACCTCGACCAGTAGCTTATTATAGTAAGCGGACGACATCTGGTGAAGCCAAGCTCCACTCCTATGAATTGGAACAATTGCATTGGCCAAATCAGTGAAACATTTTTTCCACAGCCATTTGAGAGACTATCCTTTTACTGTTGTGACAGGCTGTTAGTCTTTGAAAGCCACCACAAAATAAACTACAGTTAGTTCCATGTGTGCAACGATGGTGGGCTTTCCTACAAAATTATAATTTCACAATCGAATATAAACCTGGGCAAAAGATGATACATGTAGATTTCCTTTCTAGAAATCCAGTAGTAGATTTGGACCCTTCCATTGATATTCAGTTACCTCCTTTTACCTCTGAAGGCTCGCTTGTTCCGACCCCTCAACCTATACCGACTGACAGTAAGATAATGTCCTCACGGGCGTAAGCGATATGGTTTTGAAATTGTTCCTTCTGAAGCCCCAACTCGTAAACAAGTGCTTGCTGTCTCCGTCTCTTCTGACTGGTTGTTAGCTGAGCAGCAGAAGGACCCTTTCATATCGGAAATTATTGCAAAATTCAACTCTGACGATACTGATGAGGACATCAGAAACACGTACGAAATTAGATCCGGCATATTACACCTAAAAATTCAACGAAACTCACGTACCCTTGGATCAGAGAAACCACTTAAAACCCTATACAACTTTTATTGGTTTGAACACATGAGTAGATTTGTCCAAAAATTTGTTGAAAATTGTGTGACATGTAAGATGGCTAAAAGAGAGTCAGGTGGTGCACGTCAAATTGCGTTACATCCCATTGAGAAGGTTGCAGACCCTTGGCACACAGTGCATCTTGACTTGTCCGGGAAACTTAGTGGTAAGAAAAATACACGTGAATATCTATTTGTCTTCATTGATGGGTTCACTAAGTATTGCCTCTTGATTATTACTCACAAATTAGAAGCTAAAAATGCGATCCAGGCAGTTCGTTCAACTATTTCATTGTTTGTTCCAATGACTCGACTGGTAGTGGATCAGGGGCGTTCATTCGCAGCAATTTCAGGATTTTTGTTCTGAGTTGCAAATTGAGTTGCATTTTATTGCCACTGGCTCTAGCCGGGCCAATGGGCAAGTTGAACGGGTTATGGGTACCTTAAAAGATATGCTGACAGTTGCTGAGATGGATCAGCACAGATAATGGCAGGATTCGATTGGGGACATTCAGTTAGCTCTGAACACAACCCCTCATGCTATCACTAAATTGTCACCCATGGAATTGATGTTTGGAAAAGTGTCCCATCCTAGTACTTTAATAGTGTGTCATACTGGTGCTAACACTCATAGTGATGCAAACTCTGATGCTGATATCCCTAAGTTGAGAGAGCAAGCAATTTTGATTTCGTACTGGATGAAAATCACGATAATTTTGTACGTTATCATTTTCCGACGAATTTTATTCAGTTACATCAGAATTGCGCAGTTTATTTTTATTTTGTAAATATTTATATTTGAATTTCTGATTTTTTCTTCTTCCAATTTTACAATTTTATAGCGATCTTGCAAAACATCTAATACCAGATTCTAAAATGTCCTAGTAGGATTTCATGTGACACTACTCCTTGTGGGGCAATATAAAAATTAACCTGGATTTCAGTATTATTGACAGTAATAACGACAGAGATTTGTTTGTTCACGAGAAATTTTCGGGGATCGGTTCACCACATGCTTTTGTTCCCAAAAGAGGTTTCCTAGTCGTTTCATCCCATGCGAGTTTTGCGCAATGTTCAACCGATTCGTTACACCAGAGAATTTCGTTTGGTTTGGCTGTACCTTGGGTGAAATCGGCCGATGATATTCAAGAATCCGATTGTTTATTGCGCCTTGTTTATATTTGGTAAAACTTGGTGGCCCGATGTGACTCCGACAAAGTACTTAGTAGTACCCTACTCATGCCTCCCAACTTCCAAATGGTCTCCTCTAAACGTGGCTTAATTGCCGATCAGAATAAAGTCACGAAATTGCGCGAGTCGAATGGCAATGTATGGAGATGTGCTGCAAACAATCGTAAATGTAGCGTGTAGGTGACGACGGACCTCGAAAAGTGTAATCTGACTTGTTGTGTGTTATGGGTGGGCTTATGGGGGATCCATCGATATCTCCCTAGATGACAGAAAACCCATCGATATCTCCCCGTTCAAAAGTGATCGTTATCTCCCCGACGTATCGATATCTCCCCCTACAAAACTGATCGTTATCTCCCCGATTCATCGATATCTCCTCATACAAAATACATGCCATGGGGAAAAAGTAAGTGTAGATTTTGAAATTCTACGAAGGTATTTAATGAAGCGGGCAATCAGCTTAATATCATCATCAATACAGCTTAATATCAATATCAATACATATATAATATAAATCACAGTCACAGAATCACAGTGAGTCGTCAATAAGGTAGGTATAGCACCATGTCAAATAGCATATAATAAATAGTACATAAACTTTAAAATAATATAATAAATTATAAAAAATAATACCTATATCAAATCAAAGTCCCCAATTTCGCGCTAACTCGAACAATATATTCGTAATTTTCAAGTTTACCCGCTTGGTTTTCTACGATGAGCTTATCAACCCATCATGATTTGCGCTGGGTTCTCTTGGATGGTGTGTTCACCTCGCCATTATGAACCGAGTATACACCTAAGTTTTAATATATTTATGACAAGATCAATTTACCTTGGATGGACAGCTCGAAATGTCTTCATCTGCTTTCCTTTTTACCCCTGCTCTTATTATCGATAACTCCTTATCTTGCCCATTGGCGTCGTGATTGTGTTCTCCAATTGCCTCAGTCACGCACTTCCCGACAGCTTTCAAGTTGGCTTTGCAACCAAATTTCTTTTTCCCGGCACAGACCCACAGATCAACTCCACTTGCTAAACTTTTTTGGAAACAAAAGCGGAAATTCCCCTCGTAAAACCCGCCCCTGGTTTTTTTTGCTTCCTCCTTCAACGAAAACAACACCACCCATGACGAATTCGAGCGATTAACTGGACACATGTTCACACGGGAGATATCGATAATAGCGGGAGATAAGGAGAGCACTTCTACGGGGGGGGGGGGGGATATCAATACGATCAGAGGGCGACTATCGATACCGTCCCGAGTGGGTGAAGGGCGCTGTTGAGTGTATCGGAATCGTCCCGTACGAATCCGTTCTTACGATTCCGTAGGCTGGCGCCACACTGGGCGGAAATCAGCGGGAATTTCCGCGTCGGAAATTTCCGACGCAAAACTTCCGCCTGTTGGGGTGACACATTAGTAGCGGAATAGAGCGGATGAAACTACTTGGATAGTCATTCAGTTTGATATCATCATCCGTCTGTTGAGTGCGTCTTCAGTGCTAGTGCGTTGTTAGTTTAGTTTGTTGTTGTGCGTTGTTAGTTGTGTTTTTCAGAGAGATGAAACCTCTTTTTATATTGGGCATTCATCATGCCTTGATGAAATCGCGAAAAAAACAGAGGGAACATTGGATACATCCACTGAACGTAAGAAGGGTGACTCTTGGTCAGTGCCAATGTCTCTATGGTTAACTAAGGCAGTATCCCGACAAATGCATTTGCACAAATGGGCAGGAAATTTCCGACCCATGTGGCGCACCAGACTCAATCCCCACTACTTTACGTTATTAGGACGGAACTCGTCGGAAATTTCCGTCGGACGGAACTTTCGCTGGTGTTCGGCGGAGAAAAGTCGACGGAAATTTCGCGTCGGAAGTTCCGCCCAGTCTGTCGCTGTCTACGTGTATCAATGCAAACTAGTGCGAGCGGAAATTTCCGACGCGGAAATTCCCGCTGATTTCCGCCCAGTGTGGCGCCAGCCTTAAGGTACGTATTGCTCGGGACGACTGCAACGATGATCGTTCTACGATAATCGCTGAACGATCATCGTTGCAGTCGTCCCGAGCAACACGTACCTTAATCAATGTCGTGTATCGGTATCGTCCGGCTAGAGGTCACTCGTCGAGTGCGTTTGTTTGTGCAAGCTCTCCTCCTTTTCCAAATTGACATTTATGCGAAGCTGCGTTCTGTGCGTTCAGGTGCGCAGCACACACCATCCTCGCGGACAAAACGCAAAAGTAAATGGGTGACAGCCTAATTGACTAATGACTCGTGTCAGCGCGAAATTTGGTAGGCTGCACGACGGCACTTCCTAAACTCAAATTATTATACCTACTACTACTCAAATTATATTTTATATTATAGGGGTGACGCTCGTCTATTGACGAAAACAATCAATCAAATGTGTCAGAAATTATTATTATACTATACAGTTTTTTCCTAGTTCATTACTGTTGCCCTATGCGTCCGGCGGGACGTTATTGATACACGATGTTGATAAGAGCGGATTCTTACGGGGCGATTTCGATGCCAGGGGTGATTACGATAGTCTTCAAACAGGAGGATATTGATGGGGTTTTGGCCATTTGGGGAGATATCGATAAATCCCCCGATACGAGACCTTTCACCTTCTCGGGGAGATAACGATGGTCGCCCGGCTTATGACCTGGCTTTGATGTGTTGTCAAAGTAATGTGTTTAATCGTAATATCAACTCATGTGTTTCAAAAATTCATTTTTTCGTGTTTTACCCTCTGTTTACTATTGAGTAGTCAGGATAGAAATTTCGAATCATGGTGACTGGATGTGACGAAAAATAACAGAATCATTGCGACGAACATATAAATAGAAGATTTTGGGAGGCATTGGCAATGTTGCTGGCCTACACCACGGCCTGCCAAATGGCGTAGCACTCAGCTGTGTAAATAGTAGCTCTATTCCACAAGCTGAATTCGCGCAGAACTCCATTCGTGGCATCAAAGAAGGCAAATCCTACATGATCATTTATGAGTGACTCGTCAGTGTATAGTATTAGGCTGTCGAGCCACATTGCTTGCAGGAACTCCGGGGCTAGATGGTTGGTTGCGGATGGGACGGAATATGTATAGAAGAAGGGACTGTGATGGTTTTTATCGGGTACTTATATAAGATGTAAGGGACAGCGTGCTGGACGTTGCTAACCATTGAAATTTGTTGCTCCAATTCGTAAAACTTTCGTAGATTAAAGGGGACGGTTTCTTTACAGAGATTTTTCTATAACACTGAAGGCTGGCAAGGCGCTAAATCCTTGCATAGAATAATTTCTCTTACTGAAGGTTTTCAGAAGAACCTTCCGTAAGCATCTTTCTTCTTAGGTGTTGGGAAGGTTCGCCAGCCTCGGCCAGTAGCGCATTTATAGGAGTCGAAGGCAGAGATCCCAAACTGATTCTCAAGGAAGAAAAACGAAGTTCTTGAAAAGTTGTATATTTCCACTACACGAAAAACGCGAAAAATACACTGTTACACCGGTTTTGGTGATCAAACCATCGTCAGTAACAAACAATAACTGAATGCACATTGGAGAGATGGCCTTATAAATAGTCCCAAAAGTGAAATGTGGTCGATTGGGATTGGTTGTTAAGAAGAATGGTGAAGGGAACAAAGGAAGGGGGGGGGGGGTCGATTCTGATTGGCCCTGGAAGTGGATGCCAAAAAGTGAAAGGAAGGTAATTGTGGTGGTTTGAGGTAAGAGGCGTGGTGAGGTGAGGCGAGGAGCGGTGTGTGAGAATGGAGGAGAGAAGGTTGCTGGATCTAGTACCTAAAAGGTTACACCTATAGCAGCCAGGGAGGTTATCACCTATAGCTGCCAGGAAGGTTACCACCACTAAAGGTACTAGAGGGATTTTGCCCAGTGGTTCCACCAATGCTGGTTATCACCAATGCTGGTTCCACCAGTCTGGGATCTTTTGTGAGAGAAGATGAGGAGGCATGAGAGGAGAGAGAGAGATAAGTCAGCGACTTAAGGAGAGCGTAGAATGAGGTGGCAAGGGCAGCCGGCGAGTTTATATGGTGCCAACTCCACTCTACTCTAGTCCGGGAGACTAATGGGGAGTGAGTGAGCCTATCCGCCTGTGGTAACGTACGCCACCTCACCCGTTGCGTTTATTAGCTTGAACAATCGTAAGGTATACAACGTATGATGGTCTGGGAGGATCACGACAGTTGTAATGATTGAAGGGGGAAGGGGAGGAACCAAGCTGTTACGGAAATGAACGCAATAATGGAGAAAAACTTTAAGGAATTACATCATTCAAAGATTTACCCAACCTATCACTCTTAATAATTTCGAATTTTTGAAGTGCATCCAACACCCTCCCATTTGGGCAGAAATGAACAACAGACTGTCTGTCTGTAAGATCAAAATTGAAGCTATGACTGGATTCATTACTGACGTGCAAAGGTCGAATCACCCTTATTATCCCTGAAATCTTTTTCATGTTCCTTTATTATTTTTTTCAACTTTCTACCATTTGGACCACAATAGTTAAGTCCACAAGAACACTTTAATTTATAAACATCAGTTTATCTTGAACATTAATTGAACATTTTATCTTGAACATTAATTATTTTATCTTGAACATTAATTGGTTCTCAAGGCCCTATACTGTATTTTTTTCCACCTTTTGGAGTGAGGTCTTTGCCGCTGTAATGTGTCGGATTTCTACTTATACCTCCTAGGATGGATGAAATGAAATGAAATGAAATGAAATATATTTCCTGATCATAACATGGTACATTAAGAATACAATCAAATTGTTGAAAAATCAATTCCCCTAATGGGCATTGCCCGCGACAGGGAGAACGAGCCAAAGCTAGAGCGCATTAAATTGCTGGAGCTACTGGCATTAGCGATACTGGACGATCATACTTAACGACAAAGGTATGCACTTAGAAAAAGTTTTAAAGAGAAAAAAAGAAATACATATACATTATAAAGAAAAGAAAACATACATTCTGTACCTAACTCATTTCCATATGGGAAACTAGGTATTTTGGTTTTGCAAGAACCACCTCTTCAGAATAAGGTTTCTTTTATTTGGGTGCTCTACTAATTCTTTCTTTATAGTGGGCGGAAGAGAGTTATACACACGAATGCCAGTGGAGCAGTAAAAATGGCGAGTTAAGGGAGGCTAATTCGATGTAGAATCCAACAGAAATTTACCTGTAGTTTCGCGAGCAGGCAGTGGACCTGTAGACAGTTTTGCATTGTGCTGCTACAGGTTTTAGGTTTGCCGGGCTAGATAATTGTAGCTGAAAGGCTAACAAAGGGGTGATGCCTGATGGCGATCAAGAAATGTGACTCTACGTGTAGGCGGAAGGATTTTATAAGAATGGCTCTACTAATGCGTGTTCGCGAGGTCGGCAAGAGTTCATATAAAAATTTATAGTGAAGTTAAGTTAACCCTGCGGAACGCGCGCCCTGTGAGGTCCTCCTTGTTTCAGGTTTTCCTCGCCCAACATTAATGTGGGGGGACGGCCGAATGGGGAGGCCGGCCTATGCCTTCCTTAGCATTTACTTCAAACTTCAGTTTACGTCAATTGTCAATTGAGGGTACACCGCACAACTGGCGTCAAAAAAGACCTGGTGGGTCACTTGCGCCTGTTTGTTCGGTTACCAGTTTTTACTGGTAGTTGTAACCATAGGTATACCTAACTAGTCCATAGGACGACGTATTTGAGTCAAAACTCATATTTTGTGCTGAGTACTGCTGAGAATAACTTGGCAATACGTCGTCAAAGTGAACGACTTCTGAACTCAGCTTGACTGAATTATATTTTATTATTAGAATATTTAAAAATGAGCAACTTTCATGTTTGAATAATGAAGAAATGTTTCATACTTCTTCATTTCAAGTGTCCTGGAGTACTTTGACCAAAAACAAATGAAATATATTAGGTTTTTGTTGTTAATTACGTGAAAGGCCTCTCAGGTCGATTGCGCTTCCCCAAGTGATTTTCTGATTGCGCGTTCCCAAGGGTTAACGCGGTAAGTGCGGGAGTCAAAATACAATAGCAAAGGGAAAACAGGAAAATGAACGCAATAATGGAGAAAAACTTTAAGGAATTACATCATTCAAAGATTTACCCAACCTATCACTCTTAATAATTTCGAATTTTTGCCCGTACACGTTTTTTGGTACAGGAAAATGTTATATAATGAAATGTGGAGAATGGGGTTGCTGATGGTTGGCACCAGAGTCGTGGGGTCGACGAGATGGGTTCAACTAATTTGGAGGGGAGGGTGCAACAAGTAAGAATCGAAGATAAATTAAGGGAACCAACTAATTTGTTATGTGGAGTACCGCAGGGTACGATAATTAGCCCAATCCTGTACCTTATATACGCTAATGATATTTTGAGTAACAAAATAAATGGAGAATTAGTCTCATACGCGGATGATACAGCCTTGATATCAACGGGGAGAACATGGGAGGAGGCTAAAAAAAACGGAGGAAGACCTGACAAACTTGAATAGACTATTTGGAAAGAAAAATTTAAAATTGAACCATGAAAAAACGAAGTTCATTGCATTTTCACTGAAGGCCACTGATATACCCAACATCCCGAACCTAAATGTTATGTTGCCACGGATGGGGAAACTGCAACCGAGATAGCTGTGCATGCCCAGTAATTCAACAAGTTGAAAATATCAGATACCTAGGGGTTTTTTTTTATCAAACCATATCATGGGAAATGCACACGGAAGCAGTAAATAATAAACTTAGAAAACTAATACCCATTTTTTACGAAATACGAAACATATTGAATGAAAAAACCAAGCTGACCGTCTTCAATGCATTAGCCCAATCACAAATTAACTATGGCATTGCAGCATGGGGTAATGCTTATGCAAACAAAATTCAAAATTTAATTCTCACACAGAAATTACTAATAAAAATTCTATTCAATAAACCCTATAGATTCCCCTCCTTGAAGCTTTTTGCAGAAACAAAAATATCAACTATTAATGAACTATTTAAAAAAAAACAATTACAATAATTTATAAATATTTCTTAGCTGGGAAACTGGTGAGAGCAAAAAATAACACTAGGTCGGATAGTAAAATTAAAATAACATTGCCAAGGAGATACACAACAGCCGGTCTAAAATGTTACGATTATTCGGGGGTAAAAGTTTTTAATAGTTGCTTATTTGATGAAAATGTACTTAAGTTAAGTCTTACACAATTTAAATTTAAGGTTAAGAATATGTTTTTAAAATAGAGGCTCATTTGTTTAGTCAGTTTAACTTATTAACTAAGCTCCGATAGTACTCATTATTTTCTAAAATAAGTTTTGTATAGCTCATATAAATTGTTTTTTTTCTTTTTTTGTCTTTTGATTTTTTAATCACGTTGGGCTGTTGCGTAGTCCGGTAACTCACTTCTTTATTTTTACACAAAGTTTATACAACTCCTCCCCGCGTCACAAGTGTTACTTAGTGCGGGGAGTAGCATAAGAAAATTATTTGTATTTTTGCAATTGTAATGATTCACTTCGTTAAATAAATGTAAAAAAAAAAAAAAACTATGGGTGCAAATGGTGGGGCCGATGGGTCCAATGGAGTTGGTTGGGGGTTTCTTGTGCTGCCAAGGCTCAGATACAAGAAGCTGAAGGAGGTTCTGTAACAGAACAGGACAGGCCCTGATTACTTCCCTCCAGACAGTATTTCTGCAGCATGCCTGATGGGCGCTGTTATGCGATGAGTGTCGCCTCAGTACAAGAATAAAATGATAAGGTAAATCGGGGTCCTACCTCCTCTGGAAATGTCTTGCTCGTCTTGGGGCTGCTTCTCTCCTCCTCTAGGCTGGTCCCTCGTCCTCGGGTTCTCCTGTAACAGGATATAAGTCCACGGCAGTATCTGGGGAAATCACGGTTTTTGGGGCTAACTCGTGCTCTCTGGCGGATGATGGGTTTGCAGATAAAATTCCTCTCTCTAGCCACTCTCCTCTCCTTTCCCGTACTATTACTTCACAATTCACGTCCAAATACCAATCAATCAACAAGTTCCAGGTCACTACTTCTTCTACAAAGGACTCTATAACTGGGTTCAATATGGCGCACAATACTCAACACTACTACTACACAATATCTCAGTCAGTGGCTCAGGGGTGTCGCAGGGAGAGATCTCAGATGAAGGCTGTAGACTCAAGTGTCATGGCGGCGGGAAGTGGGGATATTTATACACCTCCCCCTCCAGCTGCGTGGGACAGAGGCGCAGAGGGCCTGTCTCCTTCCTGCTGTCCACTGCCGGAGTCAAAATGGCAAACACCGCCCGAGTCAAACAGACGGAGCAGTCGTTTGGCGCGCAATTTTGACTACACTGCAGATCCGTATAAGGAACATCAATAGTCCATGACTGCTCTAATAATAGGGCAGTTTTTGGGTCCGCTCTCCAAGATGTGTTGGTGAAGGCGTTTAGAATGTTTAGGTAGGGTTCAGTTTTTGCAGCCAATTCCTCTATTCCATCTCAATTTTCCTGTTATTGGCTATTCCTCAGAACTTTATACAGCTTACACAATCGAATGTTAGGCCACCAAGGACAACTGAGCTTCCGACTGGGAGACGACGTTCCCGCGTAAATGGGCACAGCTTAGACTTCTCTGCAGAGATGCTCACAGAAGTCTCTACTGCTTCTTCGCTGCTACTGCTTCTTCGAGAAGTTCGATGCAAGTCTCCATTTCTGTATTTGAACAGTAAATGCACAAGTCATCTGCGTATTGGATTATACCCCTTCCGGGAGGTAGTGCTCAAGCTCTGCTACATAGATTATGTATAACAAGATGCTGAGGCTGTATCATTGAGGGAGATCTTTCCAGGTTTTTCTGGGCACGGAAAGGGAGCCATCATACCAAACAAAAATATTACGCTCTTCTACGAGTTTTGCGATGTTAGATGCACAGAGACAGGGGATCCCAGTTGATGATAGCTGTGCGTATGATACAGGAAGTACAACTTCATCACATGCAGAAGAAACGTCCAAAAAGAGGGCTAGGTTAGTGTGATACCTAGTTAGGCTGATAGAAATGGTCACCATTTATTGACCGCATCCATCGTTGACCGGTCTTTATGAAAGCCATACTGACTTGCTAGAAGGCGCTCGTTAGCTTCTAGCTACCACACTAGCCACGCCTTAACCATTCTTTTCAACGTTTTCATCAGAAACGAAGTCATAGCTATTGGACGAAAGGATTCAGGGTCGTCCGGCCTTTTTCCTGGCTTTAAAACAGGGATGGCAATAAATTCTTTCCAACAGTGAGGATACACTCCGCCAAAATTGGTTGAAAAATCAAAATAGTTTACTCAGGTACGGTAAGGAAAGGTGGCCCACCCGATTGCTCATCACCTTGTCATGGTGGGGGGGCTTAAGCCTGAGCCGTTGTTCTGGCCGCCGTAAGGCCACTGGATCCTCAGCGACGGCAACCAAGAGTGAGCAGGAGGAGTAAGAACCTCGTTAAAAAACCAAGGACCACCTGGCCAAGTGGTAGTACCTTGTCAGGCCCCCTGTCCCAGGGTTACGCGGAACCGCGGCAGCGGGTGCGGGAGGGCCCTGCTGCTGCGACCCGGTCCCCAAGGACATCTCTGGATCCGGACCTGTAGCAGACGCGTAGAGCTGCCCCCCAGGTGGGTAACGGGGGCCACCCTCCCGTGGTCGTCGCCTACCGTCCTGTGGGGCCCCAGCCTGCCCGGTACCCAAGGGGTCGGAGCCCTGGGAGCCCTGAAAGTTCGCGAGTAAGGGCCTTGAGTCCCCTCCCAGCAGTTGAGCCTCTTCCTGCGTAAGTGGAGGGGGCATAGCCCCTCAGGGAATCCCCCTGAGGGGTGAGCCGGGCAGGGGCAGGGACAAAACCACCACCATCATGAATCCCACAAATAAAAACAAAAACCTCAAAGACCTAGCAACAGCTGCTGCACCTGAGACTGTCTCCTCTGCGCCACCATCACTGGCGGGTTCCCAGTCCAACCTGAGTGAGGGTGGTGATGACAGGAGACTGTCAGCCTCTCTTTTAAAGGCGGGCTCTCAAAACCCCGCCTTCGGAGGGAAGTTCCTTACCCGATCTCCGCCAGGACAGAAAAAGGAAAGCCTGGCAAGCCAGCCTGTAGGGTTGGAGCGATCGACCCCGCAAAACGTACCTCCACCTAAAAGGCAGAGGCCGGGTAGCTCTGATTCATCAGGAAGTAGCCAGAGTGCCACACCCAAGCGAGCGAAACAGAACCACGAGCTAGGGAAGATAGCGGGAGTAATGGCTGCGGCCCAAAAAGCTATCAGTGAGGCCAGCGCCTACATTTTCTCCCCTGAAAGTAAACTTAATAAGCAGCAGGGTGCCAAGCTGCAAGCAATGCTCGACATAGCCTTACATGGCATGGAGCAGCTTGTAATCCAGAATGCATATCTAGCTGGAAGGTGTGCCCAGGCAGAGGACTCTGCCACTCTGTCACCAACCTTGGCTACGAACCTGGCAGCGGAGGTTAGGCGTGTCGTTCCCAGGACATCCCCCGTCCTGCAGGCGGTGGACGAAGTGCGCTGAGAGATTAAGGGACTAAAGTCGCGATCGGCAGAAGGAAAAAACCAAGGCAATCAGATACGAGCCACCCCTTCACGCAAGGCGCTGACCCAGGCAAGCCCCCGTAGTTATGCCCAGGTGATCCAGGAGGATCTAACGGCCGACATCACCGACCTGGACGATTTTGAGGAGGTCAGCAGGGCGAGGAGAAGAAGAAGGAGGAAAGCATTACCGGCTGCCGCAGTGGACGAGACCAAGAACCCCGGAGAGCGGGGAGACAGGCAGGCCAGGAGCAAGAACAGAAGGATAACCGAAGAGGACATTAAAAAGAGTGTGGAGAATGACGCGAAGCTCATTTTGATTGACCTCCCCGAAGCCGAAGCAAGCAAGACATTTCTCAAAAAAGTGAAGACACTGGTCAACCCGAGAAAGAACAGCATCATTCTGCACGACATACGGACAACAGTTAGCGGCGGTGTGGCCATTAAAGCCCACACAAAAAGGAAGACCGCGAAAAAATTCTGGCACTTCCATGAATCAAAAACGCGGGACTAAGCCTGAGGAGCAGTCCAAAGAGAAACCCTCGCCTACTTGTACTGCGGGTTCCAACGGAGCTGGACCGCGATGAAATGGCTGAGCAGCTCCTGTGCCGCAACGACATGGGCCCAGGGTGGATAAAAGGAGCCTTTACGCCACTTTACACAGTAAAATACGGCAGAACCCGAGAGGGGTCACCCTTTGTATCCTGGGTAGTTGAGCTCCCGGCACAGTTCTGGAAAAAAGCCTTGAACAACGGGAGGGTCTTCCTCGATTAACAGACTTGCACTGTCAGGGACTTCCTGGAGGTCACACGCTGCTACACCTGCCAAGCATATGGCCACACGACAAACACATGCGCAGCCAAGGACCCAACATGTGGCAAATGCGCGGGCAGTCACGAAACCGGCACTTGCACCTCAGACAGCCTTAGCTGCATCAATTGCACCAAAATGGGAGTCGACTCCCGGCACTCCGCCGCCGCACGTGGTTGCACGGCACACCAGGGAGCCTACATTAGATTGAAAGGTAGCATAGACTATGGCAAAGCGAATTAAGATCGCCCAGCATAACCTGCATAGATCGAAGGCCGTGCATGACGAACTTAGGGTCATGCTCCAATCAGCTCAATACGACGTGCTGTTGGCCCAGGAGCCTTGGAAGAAGGGGATTGAGAGGGGGTTTGGGATCACCGCGCAAGCAGTGTGCAGTGGCCCAGCTGCGGCCTCCGTGGTCTACATTCTTAACAGCTCTATAACCGTAATGAAGCTCCCTGAAACGACCGACGAGATGGCCTGTGCTAAAGTCCTCATCAATGGTGAAGAAATTGTTCTAGTTTCCTTCTATCTAAGAGGGGGCGAGAGCATGGCAGCTTGCACGGAGCAACTCTCAGCAATATGCCCCAAGTATCATGGGCTCAACATCATTCTGGGAGGTGATGCTAATGCACACCACGTTGCAGGATCACGGACAGGAGGGTAGAGCAGCTCCTGGAGTGCCTGGTCTCTAGTGACATGGTCCTCATGAACGCGGAGGACTCGCCAGCAACCTTCAGCGGACCCCGAGGCGAGTCAGCCATTGACGTTGTAACCATGACCCCACCACTGGCTAGCAGATGCACTACATGGGTTATTGACAGCCAGGCCACGCAGAGCAACCACGCCGTCATCACCTACAAGATAGCGACTTCCGCCTTCCAAAACCCCTCGATTAGGCGACTCCGCACGGACGATGTGCCTACCAAAGTGCTCCTGAGCTTGGTGGGAGGAGAGATGGCAGACAATGCGGACACCTTGCTGTGGCCAGCTTGCGATAAGGAGTCGATCGATGACAAATTCAGGATTGTCAGCTGTATCCTCCATGACAAGTTAGGTAAGGCCGTACGAAGGATCCTGAAACCCCACTCTCCGCCATGGTGGAGTCTCGAGCTGGCTAGCATGAAGAAAGAGGCAAATGACAAGCGGAAAAGGTACCAAAGGACCCGAGATCCCATAGTGAGGCAAATCCGACGAGCAGCCTACCTAGCGGCGAAGAAGTCCTTCCAGCGAGAGATCCGTAGGAGGAAGCGAGAAACGTGGCGGGCCTTTGTAGAGGAGGCTGACCAGGAGAGCACATGGGGTCTCCCAGTGCAAATAGTACGGGAAAAAATCAAACCACGGCCCGCCCTTACACCTTTCTACGATGGAGTGGTGAGCTTCCTTTTTGCCGGGCTTACAGTGCTGGAGGCAGCCTTCCCAGAGGACAGCGCAGAGGGTGATGAACCGCAGCACACCGAACTGCGCAACGCAGCAGCATCTCTGCCTCGTGTCGAGGCAGGGGACCCCTGGTCCCTCGAAGAACTCCGAACCGCCATCAGGGACCTCCGCCCCGGTAGTGCCCCTGGACCCACCGAGTGGAGGCAAGCACCGTAAGAGGAACCCTGGCAGCCAGTGAGGTGTATCTCCTGCAACTGATGGCCGACTGCCTGGCAACGGGATACTTCCCCCGTGCCTGGAAGGAGGCCAATGTTTGTGTCTTCCTCAAGCCAGGACGCCCCCCGAATGACCCAAGCTCCTACAGGCTGATATCTCTCCTCTCGGTACTGGGAAAGGTGCTTCAGAAGATGATCCTGAATCGCATCACGGCCTCCGACACGTATCATCCTCACCCTGCGCAGTACGGAAGCATCCAGGAGAGGTCAACAACTGATGCAATAGTCAGAATAAGCGAGTACGTCACAAGTAGCACAGCCAAACATGTAGTTGTCCTCTTTTTTGACATACGCAAGGCTTTTGACCAAATGTGGTGGCCGGCGGTCATTGCCGCCCTGCAGAGGGAGCAACTCCCGCAAGGGTCCCTGCAACTACTCTGCAGCTTCCTAAGTGATAGGAATGCCAGAATTCCAGAGCTGGACTCCAGATGCAGACGTGATGTCACTATGGGGTGCCCACAGGGATCAGTGCTGGGACCCTACCTGTGGACAGTGCTGTTCAATGAGATCCTGTCGATCCTCGAGAGGCAGGGCCACAGCCCACTGGCGTACATAGACGACCTGGCTGTCATCCTGAGCGGGCGCACAAAGGCTGAGATCGAGAGGGGGGGGGGGGGGGGCTGTGTGGTTGCCGAGGTAATGAGGTGGTGTGGGAGCATGAAGCTACAACTGGCGAAAGAGAAGACCGTACTAACGCTGTTGAAGGGCACTTTGAATATGAGAAGCCCCCCTGTGATAAGGTTGTCGGGACGGACCGTGAGGCACGACCCGACACCTAAATACCTGGGAGTCATTCTAGCCAAAGGAATGGACCCCAACAGCCATGTTGAGGCTGCAGTTGCTAGAGCAGCTGCCAGCTTTGGCAGGACCAACGCCCTATCGCGAGTCATCTGGGGGATCACTTATCGGAGCAGGTCGATTATGTACTCAGCCTTGTGGGAGTCGATCCTCCTGTATGCCTGCTCTGCATGGACCCTTGAGTCCAAGAGTAAACACTGGTCCCGCCTGCTCAGCAGCCAGAGAAGCGCACTACTTATGGTGACTCAGGCATACAGGACGACCTCCACGGACGCCCTCCAGGTGATTGCAGCCCAGCCCCCAGTGGACCTTAGACTCAGAGCAAAAGCCGCACTGTGGCACGTCAATCATGACAGACCCTGCCCCATTCCAAACTTAGAAACAGCAGAGGAAATTGAGCAATGGTGCCTGGACGAATGGCAGAGGCGCTGGGACCGCTCTTTAGGGGAGACACACCCATAGGATATGGCCAAACGTGCGTGACAGAGTGTCGGCCCGCTTTGTGGATGTGAGCCATTACGTGGCCCAGTACCTCACGGGTCATGGGGACTTTGCAGCCAAGCTCCACGGCTTCAACCTGCAACCTACTCCAACTTGCCGGTGTGGTGAAGAAGAAACAGCGGAGCACCTATACATGACGTGCAGCAATCGCTCTCCAATTTTCAGGGAGCGGACATGCCTCTCGCCTCACCGTGGCAGATATCTGTCTCCAACGCCAGAAGATTCAAGGCAACAGCCAAATACGCCACCAAAGTAATGAAGAAGAAGCTGTGGCCCACACGTCCAACATCTCCCCAGCATCCTGAGGTGGAGCGCGACCCAAGCGGCACTGTGATACTAGGTTATGCATTTAATGTTAGACAACGGGAGGAATATTTATCAAAGTACTCCCCGATTGATCTGTGATATTAGGTTAGGCTTACGTGTGTAAATATGAGTGTTATGATTGGTGTTCTGTGTTTTGTGTTGTGAGCATGCGTGTGTGATGAGGGGACCGATGAATGAGGGGAGCCTGCTGGCCTCGGGGAGGCAGCAGGCAACCTTTATATACATTTTGTTGGTTTTTTCATTTTCCTACATTTTATTTATTTCATTTTGTTTTATTTTCATAGGGCTGTCGGCCTCCTAGCCTAAGAAAGCCCTAACAGACGGGTGCCAGGACGCCATATTAGGTAGGGTGGGCTCGGGGCCGGTTAGGCTCTCCCCATCCTATCGGCCTGGAATGTTGAATGGCGTATGTTTGCTTTAAAGTTGAGTGCGAGTAATTTATAGGATGATTGCTGTTTGACTGTGGAGTGCGACGAATGACTGTGATTCCTACGTAACAGATCTGTGATACCAATATGACTAAGTGAAAGCCCGCCAATGATGGAAGACCGCAAGCTATAGAAGAGGCGGTTAGTACTGAGGCCGAGCTGGCAAGAAATAACTGTGCCCAGAAAACCGCTGGAGAAAACACCGGAGCGCAGCATCAAGACCTACGGGGCAATGGTGAAATTCGCCACCAAAACTCAAGCGATAGCCCATGCGTCGGCCTCCTCCCAGTATCCCAACTGCACAGCCTCCACGTGGCCCATCCTGGACCCCCTAAATAGGGGTGACCAATTGCGCAGTGGGAGGAAGATGAAGACCGTCAGACTTTGAAGCATAGCAGCAACCCCCTCACCCCGTAAAAGCCGCAAGGCCAAGGCACGGGGGTACAAAGAAAGGTTCTGACGGTAAGGAGAGGTGGGGCAAAATTACATAAGGTAATACGTCCTTTCTTGAGCAGGAATTTTATTGCCGACATCCCATGTCTCTAACTTCTTTCATTGTGAATGGTGACATGAAGAACTCAGTATCCGCATTGCTCAAGTCTGCTATGCTTGTTTCCAGAGGGTGTCAATTAATCCAATCTGGAGTCAACTTATAAAGAAATTCGTCCGTCCAGTCACCTCGCTGAATTTGTCTATTCGAAGCTTTCGAGCGCTACAGGATTCTACTTTGCGCCGATGCTCCCGATTCTGAAACATCTCGTTCACATTCCTTAATCGGTTCGATTAATGAGGCCCTTGAGTGCGTTTGCTTAGCTAGGACAGTCTTTGTCTTTTGCCGAGTGGTAAGGGGCCAATTTTAAATGCAGATATACAGTTAGTACATCTTGGAGGTTGGCCCTCCTTTTCACACGTAATAATTGTCTCATGAGGGCCTGCACAAGAAGGAATGGTGTTTGGCAATTTTTCTGTTTGTGATTAAATCAAATCCATTACATTCATAGCACCACGTGATCGGTATATGGTCTTCAGTTCTACACGAACTTGATCTCGAAATACCTTTCTCAACTCAATAGTTTCTTCTTAAGTACCGGTACCACCTCGATGGTCATCTGTTTCCTGTGATTCTGCCCTTTCTGCCGTATTTAAATGCGAATTTCAGTGGCTGCTCTATTTCACGTTCATTCAGATTATTGAATCTGGTAAGGCTCTCCCCCGTATTTTATCCTCCATCATTCCTGAAGGTACACCATATAGAGCCTATCGTGGCAAGTCTTGACCGAGCGTGAAATGTTGAGTCCGATATTTCCAAGTCCTGCACACTCCAAAATTGCTTTCAGTCCTTTTCTTCAGAAGCCCGAATCAATGCTCTTTCTCCTATTTAACGTACCTACCTACCTTCATTCTAATCCCTTGGGCGACAGAATTCAAGATAGTTTTTTAAATCCTTTGTTATATATCATTAGGTAGGGCTGTTAGCCTACCACACTGTTGTCTAATCTTATGGATTTTTCCATAAGAAAGTACCTACCTGTCATTTGACTTTCTGTGCATATGAAGTTGAATTACTGACTGGCTTTGATTGTCTGGTCTTTGAACTTATGTCTAGAATAGTTTAATGCATTCAGTTCATCTCTGCTTTCTATTGCCTCCATGTTTTTCCCATATGTCGAGCTTAGATGAAGTGCCAGGCCCTCTGCAGATTTTGTTTACGGCTGCTGTAATTTGTGCTGTCCAATTTTTTAGTATTTTATTGTCTTTGTTCTAAAAAACAAAACTCAATTATTTTCTGCTCAGTATTACCCACTTCTTTCGTTACTGCGCTCGGTGATTTTTTTTACATGCAGCCATCCTGCTTGCGACCCGCCTTGTTCCCCAAGAATGCGCACTTAGCTGTTATGTTTTGAAAAGACTGTCATGAATCCGAGATGTCGAAACTGAAAGTGTACCGAATTGGAGCGCTGTTCTAAGACTGGCCTCGTTTAGGGCCTCATGATAGGACATGTTCAGATATGGAATAGCGGTAACATTGATAACAATAACGGTTCAGTTCGTAGCGTTCCTCTGTGGGAACTTCAAACAGACTGAAATCACAAGCAGTCAAAACGGGTTAATATAAAACAATAAAAAAGTCGGCTAAGTTGGGTGGGCAGTAACCTCCTTATTGCACATGGACAATGAATGAGCTGGGTGTGCACTACTTCCTCATTTATTGTAATATTGACGTATAGAATCATAGGTAAAAAATTGCAATAAATAGATTATTAATAAGTTAGTACATAATATGCGTAATAATATTGTAGGTATTTTAAATAGTTGTGGCATAAACCACTGACAGAACCAAAAGAAAAGTGAGTATTTATAAATGATCAAGTTGCAAGTGAATGAATTTATTACAACATTGTATAGGTACGTACAGAAACAATTGAGTGAAGCTAATTATAGTAAACCTAATTAAATACCTATTGATGCCACAAAAATATTTTGTAGGATCAATATGTACCTAAGCCTTATGAAGTGAGTTTTCGAATGAAGTTGGCCGAATTTTCATGTCGTTACAGAGGACCCAACTGCCCTCATGATACCTGACGGTGGCCGTGTAATGTCCATTTGTAAAGTTCGGACCCTCGTGGGCTATGCCGGCAGTGCAGGCATAAATCGCTCAGAAGACGTTCATAGAATCCGGGCTGAACTTTCGACAGCACAATTCATAGACAATTAATAAAAAGAAAATTATCAAGACGAAACTAATAGGCAATCGTCTTCGAGCCAGCCCCCAACTAACCTCCGAATTTGAGCGAAATCGGTCCATTAGGAACTGAGAGCTTTTTTCATTATGTTCACGTTTGTTCAGGCGCAGTGGTTAGTACTGATCCAATGGCGACAAAACTCATAGGCAATCTTCTTCGAGCCAGCCCCCCCAACTACCCTCTGAATTTCAGTGAAACCGGTATATTAGGAACTGAGAAATCGTTATTTCATTATATTCACGTTTGCGCAGGCGCAGTGGTTATTACTGACCAAATCGCGACGAAATTCATAGGCAGTCGTCTTGGAGCCAGCCCCAAACTACCCTCCGAATTTGAGTGAAATCGGTCTATCGGTCCACCGAGAAATCGGAGTTTGAGAAATTCACGTTTGTGCATGCCCACATGCTATCATTGGGCCGACAGTGATGAAATTCATAGGGGACCGTCTAGGGGCTAATCCGCAAATCCCTGAGAATTTGATGAAAATTGGACCCTAATTTCGTATAAGTACCTACCTAACTTGTTTTGCCCGGGACAAGGAATTGACCACAGACAGACCAGGCAGATAGGTAGGCATACTACACGGAACCAAAATTGTTCAGAAAGCTTTGAATTGCAAAAAGCAAGCGGAAATTTTAATTTTGCAGGACAGTTTTATCTTTCATGCACGACTATAAGGCTTCCCTACCTTCGGTAGTGCGGAAGCAATAATAGCCATACCCAGCGAAGAGGACAAGTCTAGGCAAGCAACCTGCTATGCATGACTTTAGTTAAAAGAAAACGGAAAAACGCTACGAAGTCCTTGTCGCATGGGTTTATTATTCTACTGGACATACCTACAGAAACGTTGGCTGTTCATTTATTGTTTCTTTCATGAGCAATGATTGAAATAGCTATTTCCGATGGTTTCTACCAATTTTGGGCCCCAGAAACACGAATTACGCTCCTTTTTTTTCAAATTATCTTTGGACATTGGTAGTGCCATTTAAAATTTCCCAGGCTTTTGAATCATCAAAAATGAATTTTGGGAGCTGAACCTTTGTTACAACCATAATTCTTCACCCTTGGTCGAAGTCAACTTCATCCCCACCCCTTTAACACCCCTTGGTGTATTTCGATCGGGCTACAAAGTTTCGGGACACAACTATGGCCCGAATGGAGCCTGTGCGCTAAATTACGAAATTTTTAGACAGAAAATGAAATAGATATGGATGATACGGCGGACGGACAATGCATTTTTGGAATCTACAAATCTTGAAACGTAAAAGAAAAAATTTTCAGGGGGTGTTATAAAAATTTTTTGCTGTGCGAATAAAGGTGCATTATTCAGAGAATAGTAAACCAAAAAGGCTGGAACAAAGTGACTGGTAGGAAAACTAAAACGATCATGTTTACACTGGACAGCCGAGCTCGATCCGCTGAACGGGATCGTGTTGTAGTGGGGGGGGGGGGGGAGGATGGCGAGGAGGGGGTTGGATCTGTGAAACCAAACGCTCACAAAGTCAACCTCCGTGATATGAAACTCGATGACGCTCCGCCGCAAAGATTAGATCCCGCAAATTCCCACTAGACAAGCGGTAGACGGCGCGTCGGCAGGAAATAGTCACCGCTGATTTCGACACAGCTCTTTCCCCGAGAAACGCGCAGGTCGGTGCGGATGATTTTATTTTCCCTGAGATAAGGAAATTAAATGGAGCTGAGAAGGGGAAGGCAGACGTAAGCTCACAGAATGAGACAGAAGCAGTGATAACCGGTGAGGTAGGTAGGTAATCGGACATACAGGTGCATGTGTAGAAAAACAAGGTAAGAAGGCCACGGAAAAGAGAAGAATATTATTAAGCAAAGCAAAAGCGGATACTGAAAAAATTGTTACAAATGAACAATTTTACTCTAGCGGGAAAAGATTCTTACCTGGTCAGTCGACTGGTTCATTGATTGTTGGGCACCAGCTGTTAGTGGCTGCACTGGGATGTAAGTAGAAACTCACGTAATGATTGTAATAGTACTCACTGTGATGACTTTGGTTTTGGTTAAATTTGGAATGTGAAATTTGTTTTGGGCTTTGAGTCGGATTTTGAATAGATATGAGCTCTGAAAGAGAGAGGAGTGCGATGGATTGTATCCACGCGGTTTTCACCTCCTTGGATATCTGGATAAGAAGTAAGGAGGATATACGTCTGGTTTTCACCACATTGAATATCCAGGAAAATACTCGCTCGGTTTTCACCTCGTTGATAATTGAAGGATGTTCTCGCCCGGTTTTCACCTCGTTGAGAATGTAGAGGGAAGGAGAAGGCTTAGTTGGTGATGAGGAGGTAAGGTTTGAGAGAAATGGCACCCATAGTAGAGAAATTGGATGGATATCCAAGCTAGGCAAGCTGGGCGCCTTATAAAGGCGCCTCTACCCTCCCCGGGTCGCACCGGAATGACTGGTGTGAGCCACTGGAGGGAGAGTAACCTGGGCCCTTTCCCTTGCACTGCGCACTGCAGCTTCTCCGTTGTTTATTGGTAAAAATCTCAACGTATGTACAGGAGTGGTATATTACCACGACAAGCACGTTATTATATTTATGTACCCATTGTTCTGACACCTCTCCATCACCTTTCAACACTATCGAAACCACCACCAAAGGTCGCTTTCATGATACAGCAAGCCTTGTAGTATTTGCCCGAACCCCATCATCCCCAACTTCCACAACCAACAGCTACAGATTCAATCACAACCCAACCAATGTGTTAGAATTCCGGAATATCGTCCGGAGTACCATTGTTTAACTCCTCAATTTATGACAACAAAATATTAACCTTAGAAATGGCTAAATTAGCTCAGAGACAGCAGGAGAACAGATTTTCTCTCTACGATAGGGTGAATTCTTTACTCAATTGTCAAACAGCGTATCTACATACTCATGAGGAAACTCACGCCCCAGTACTTACCTAGGGTAGGTGGGGGCAAAAGTTGCCAAGGGGCAAAAAGTGTCCACCTCCATTTGAAAATGACTGGGAAGAGTTACGATGGAAATCAAGTAGTTGTGCATTCGTCTACATCCTATCAGTATCCTTATCAAACCTCATGAAGGTCAGGTGATGTCCTTGAGCCGAGACAATGAGGTAAGTTGTTCCCCTACTTTTGATGCAATTGTTGGCCATTTTTGAGAAAGATGTAGACAAAACACAAAGGACTGAAAAATCTTTGGCGTATTTTCTCTCGTTTGGGCGGTAAATACCCTTTCAAATTCTTCCACAAGATTTGGGATTACTTGAGTAGGATGGCGGCCATTTCAACTAAACTGATGAAGCGATGAACCTAAAATAGGGTAACACTTTCCACATACCGCAGGGCAAAAGTTTCCACAGGTTGCACTTAGCAACTCTTGCCCCCTCAATGTAGATTTGTCCCATTTTATGACAGCTTTCATTTAGGATCATTACTTTTTCACTTCTGTTAGCTCTCAAGTATAGTAACAGATAATCAATGTTACACTTCTTGAAACTGGTGATAATATCAATATATTATATTGATATTTGGGGTTACCTATCATTTCAGAAATTACAAAATGAAAACTGACCGGACGCTCACCCAGGCTCTCTACGAACAGGCACGTTCTTTGATGGCCCAAGGACTATCTTGTCGTCCGGCATCTCATGCTATTGGGTTTTCACACACCGCATTAATGAAAAGACTGTGGCAGGGAAAGGGGGTGCCAAAGCTTGGACGTTTCAGGACGTTATCTTAATTGCAATTTTGCTATAAGTACCTACCTAATAAGTAATTTGTACGGATTAACATGTGATTTTCTTCTAACATGTGATTTTCTTTAGCTAAATATTGCTAAAGAAGTATTTTTCTTTGTTTTTTATCTTAATTGTAATATTGCTATGAGTTCCTACGCGTAATAAGTAATTTGTAAGGGTCAATGTGATTTTATATTTCTAAAATCTTGCCAAATATTCCTAAAAAAGGATTGCTCATTATTTTTCTCAACATTTTTAGAGATAAAAATACGTAGACACTTTAACTGGTGATTGTCTATGCCTTCCCAGCTCTAAACTGATGAATGCGGCAAATGTTGCCAAAAAGGCTTTGTGGTAAAATTAAAAATTCAGTTTCTAAATATTTTTGGAAACGATTCATTTTTTACCGAAGGTATAGAAGATCTCCTTCTGCAACATCATTCAGTTTTTGTACCGATAGGACCACATAGGGGCCCGGGAAAATCGACATGTTGTGCCAAAAATCGATAAGAAATTTTTCCGTCCACAGGCTAGAAGATAGTGGGGATGAACCCACTCAAAACAACGGGTTGATCGGGAGTATTTCCAGTGAATAAAATGGATAATTCTGGAGAAAAAAAATTAAATATATTCTTCTCAGGGCCCTCGGCACAAATAAATAGATATGTACAGAAAAGGGAAAATGAATGAGGTACCTCTAAAAAATTGAAAATAATATGCACAACTCATACCTTATCAGTTGACGAAATAGGTTTATACGAAAACATACTCGTACATGTATGACGAAATTTGCTAACGAGGTAGGTATGGTGAGATAGCGGGATCGACAGGCGGGGGGGGGGGGGGGGGGATTTGCCGTTAGGTTTCATCTCCGATACTTGGAACTGTAAATAAAACTTGATTTTAGGAAAAATAAATTATTACTCTTCTGACTGCTGGGCAGTACTTCCGACAGCTACATACCGGTAAGGTAGACAATAGCAACAGAGGTTTCCACTCGTTCTGTCCCACGTTGCCGGTGTCCATGGTCACGTCCACAAGTCGGGTAGGGCCGATCGAGGTTTCTTTCCCCAGTGTAGTCCCGATGTAAAATCGTCGATTGATGTACTTCACGAGGAAGTCGTTCAGATTTCAGATGAAATAGAGTGGTACAAAATAGAAAAGGCAGACGGTATGATGACGATACGAGAGAGAGCACGGTGAGAAAAAAAGTTGAATAGGTATATCAGTAGTGGGGGACGAGCCGAGAGTTGGCGGAACTGAAGAAAGCCTGATGAAGGCAGGTGAGCTCACACGCAGTCCATCAGCTGACTTAACTCCTCCGAAACCCGCTGAAATTCAAGTGGCACAGCATTCCGAATCTTTACGGCGCACACCCCTCACCAGCGGTTGAGGTGAGGAAGTATGGCTTAAGGTTGGCTGGGTGCCAGGAACCAGCATCTTTGCCGTGGGAGTCTGATAGCTGGCACGTTCCACCAGAAGTAACATACGTAACGGTGTAAGGTCCAGTGTACTTGTGGCACAGTTGAGCTGAGGACTTATTTTCTGCAGAGGATAAGTTGAATGCCCTGCGTAAGACTTGGTCTCCAACCTTGAAGGAGCTGGGTCGGCGACGCAGGTTGTAGCGTTGGCTTTGTTGTTGACTGGCCTGCAGAATATGCTTTTCAACTAGATGACTGAGTTCTCGCAATTTCGACATCCTGACAGCCCATTCATTGGAATCGACGTCCGCTGGTGGAGATCGCTGATGAGGTATACTGGAACGAAGAGAGGAATATGAAGTTAATTCTCTACCAAAATTAAGGAAAGCCGGCGAATATTCTGTAGAGTTGTGGAGAACGCTATTCATTGCAAACTGAAACTCTCCAATGTAGGCATCCCATTGGGTATGCCGAGATTGGTCTACAAAAGAGCGAATCAGTTGGCGAATGTTACGGTTGGCTCTTTCCGTCGGATATGACTGACAACGGTAAAGAGGAGTTGTCCGGTGATCGATGTTACAGGCCTTTGCCAGTGACTTCACTGAGGAACTAACAAAATGTGAGGCGTTGTCTGTAATGAGGGTGGAGGGAGTACCAAATCGATTTAGAATAATGGAACGAAATTTTGCAAGAATCACTGCTGAAGAGGTGTTACGAATGGGCACCAGTTCAACCCATTTAGTAAAAACATCCTCAAAAACTAAAAGGTACTTGTTTCCCGTAGAGCTTCGAGGAAACGGGCCCATAAGGTCAGCATACACTATTTGCCAGGGAGTAGTTAGATATCGGGGAAACATAAAGCCCCTAGGTGCCGTGTTGGTTGGTTTAACCCGCTGACAAATATCACACCTCTGAACGAATCTTACAATGTCCTGGTACATGCCAGGCCAATAATATAGGCGGCCTACACGCCAGTGTGTCTTTGCAATTCCAAGGTGTCCTGCCTGCGGTTCACTGTGACACTCGGATAATACACTAGCGCGTAAGTGCCATGGGATAACGAGTTTCCAATCTTCTGATGGATCTTCGAGTTCCCCTTTGAGAAAAGACTTACGGTAAAAGTAGAGTTGATCTTCATCGATTTTCCATTCCGGATAATTCTCGGAATTCTTCTTGACTTTGAATGCTTTACATTCATACCATTCATCTTTCACCTGGTGGGCTGAGGCATCCGGGGAATTGGAGCTCGAGGAACTCGCTCTGGAAGTGATGGAAGAAATGTTAGCCTGAGCAGGAATACGAGATAAGGCATCAGCGACACTGTTGAGTTTACCCTTTCTGTATTCAACCTTGAATTTATAAGGGTGTAATCGCAAGGTCCATCTTGCTAGACGGCCAATAGGATCTTTAATTTCGAGTAGCCACTTCAGACAAGAGTGGTCAGTGACCACTGTAAATTCACTTCCTTCTAGGTACTGGCGATTTCTCTCAATCCCATAGATAACAGCGAGGCATTCCTTTTCTGTAACTGAATAATTTCGTTCAGCCGCAGAAAGGGTTCGGGAACAGTAAGAGATTACTCTTTCTTGGCCACCCTGAAATTGAACAAGAGCTGCTCCTATACCGTACTGACTGGCATCAGTCTGTAGTGTAAAGGGCAATTCAAAGTCTGGTCTAGCCAAAATGGGAGCAGAAGTGAGGGCAGTTTTTAAGGCCCCGAAAGCTTCTGTTTGTTCGCTAGTCCAATTCCAAGTTTTCCTCTTGTTCAGTAATGATGTTAGCGGAGCAAAAATAGACGAGAATTCAGGTATGAACCTCCTATACCATCCAGCCATTCCTAGGAACCGCCGGTGTTCAGTTAAGTTAGTCGGGGTAGGATACGAAGTTACGGCTTCAGCCTTGTCTGGATCAACCGAAATACCATTCACATTGACCCAATACCCCAAATACCTGACTTCAGAACAGCCAAATTGGCATTTGTCTGGATTTACTCTAAGTCCAGAGGCTTGGAGTCTTTGAAAAACCTCTTCTAAGAGTTTCAGATGCTGAGAAAAGTCCGCTGTACAAATCAAGATATCGTCCAGGAATACAACTACCTGAGGGTAAAGATCTAGGAGGATTGAATCTGCAAGGCGCTGAAATGTGGCGGGGCTATTTGTAAGCCCGAAAGGCATAGTTAGGAAACGAAACAGTCCTCTTCCAGGGACTATGAATGAGGTAATATCACGAGAGACTTCATCGGAAAGGGGGACTTGTAAAAATGCTTGTTTCAAGTCGAGTTTAGATAAGTAGGCGGCTTGTCGGAGGCTATCAAGAAGGGTATTTATATTCGGCATAGGGTATGAATCTTTCCTTGTTACGGAATTTACCTGACGAAAGTCAATACAGAAACGGTAGGAATCGTTTTTGTGAACCATAACCACCGGGGAAGCCCAAGGTGCTTGGCTGGGTTCTACAATATGGGATTCCAACATTCGATCCAGTTCCTTGTGCATGGGACTCCTCGAGATTTCTCCAAGCTGGCTAATCCACGCACAACAACTTGATCCAATAATTTCCGTTCAGGTTCTGTTATTACTTTAATCCCGCAACAGCATGCTACCAATAAAGAGTCATGTCGTGAGTCCCTCCCGGGAACACTCCACCAGTAACTTTAAGCTCTCACCAATATCCTCATGTAAAACTTACTTCCCGTCAATAAACAACTGAGTGGGGAGACAGGCCACAGAACCCAGGGACACAACCTGGAGCCCCACTACCAACTCCCCACAGGGAGTTGGAGGGAGAGGCCCCAGTTCCTATATAACCCTGGATCCTGGGGCTTTAGCCTCATTCGACACTTCCTCTAACTAGCTCTCTCTTCTCTCCTCTACCTTGCTCCTCCTCTCAGATGATCGGTGGATTACCGCCGCCTAAGAATTTACCTCCTACCTCGTGTCTAGATGATCGGTGGACTACCGCCGCCTAGACAAGCACCTCTCCTCACCTAGATGATCGGTGGATTACCGCCGCCTAGGTAAATTCCCTCACTCACCTCCATCTCCTCCCAAAGTCGTAGATGATCGGTGGACTACTGCCGCCTGCGTCTTTTCTCCTTCACGCCACCGTGATGAACAAAATTCTAAATTCATCACAGTGGTGAACCCGACGTTCACTCAACCTTCTACCCTCTTTTACCACCTCATGTGTCGCCCCCATTCTAGTTCAGTTTGGTGTCCCAAATTTTAAATTCATATTCAGTCTAAACAGTCAGTGTTAAATTCGCAATTTTTGCCCCACCCTCACCGCTCAACTCCAGCTCTCAACTTTCCACCACACGCACCTCCGCTCCCGCAAACTGCGAATTTAAAATTCAAAAATTACTCAATTTGAATTTTAGTTACAGACCTCAACCATGGACCCGAACTCACCGACGCCGCCACTCCTCCGGCCATCCACACTGCAGCCGCCGACCGCTGCGACAACTGACGCAGCCGAAAACCCCTTCACCAGCCTCTCACCACCCGGCTCATCCGCATCCGCCGCCGCCGCTGCCGCCGCCGCTGCGGCCGCTGCACACGCCGCCGCCGACGTCACGACGGCCTCGGCGTCATTCCCTCTGTCGCTTCCCCCGTTTTATTCGCACGACCCCGCTCTCTGGTTCTTCCAGGTTGACGCTGCGTTTTCTGCCGCCAACATCCGCAGCCAGCGGACCCGCTACTCCCGCATCATATCCCTGCTGCCGTACGAAATCCTCCTACAGACGTCGGACATCTCTCCCGACGCCGCAGCCGCATACGACGACCTCCGCAACCGCCTCGTCACACTATACCAACCATCTAAGATCGCACGTGTCACAGCGCTCTCACAACCGCAGCACCTCGGCGACCTGAAGCCCTCCCACCTCTACCGCCGTCTGCGTCATCAGCTGCACGACGTGATGACGGCCGACATCGCGCGGACCTTCTGGCTACGAGCCCTTCCCCACCCCATGCAGATGGCGCTCGCCAGCCACCTCGACGGCCCGGATGAACCCCTCTTACGACTCGCCGATACAGTCCACGACCTCACCGCAGCCGCCGGCGTCACGGAAGTCAACGCACCCCGCACCTCCACCCCGCGGCGGGACCGGACGCCGTCACGAGAGCGCCGCCGACCCCCCTCCCTCCACCGGCGCCGCTCCCTCTCCACCGAGCGCCGGCCGACCCCCTCCATCGACCACCGACGCCACCGCTCGCCCAAACGCCGCACCGCTACCCCCCCTCTGCAACGCAGGGGATAGTCTCCAGCCGCGGCGACCTCCTCCACCTCCATTCGCCCCACCAGGACTGCCTACCTCCCAGCGGACCCCCCCCACCGATGTTTTTATCATGTTAACTTCGGTGGGGAGGCCCGCAAATGTCAGCCCCCCTGCTCCTTCCCCTCCAAGCAGGGAAACGCGGACGCCCGCCGGTAAATCCGGCGGGCCCCCCTCCTCGCCAACACGGGGGGGACTACAACCAACCCCTCCCCGCCCGCATTCACACCACCACCACCAAGCCACGTTACCCCTCCTACGCCGCCGCCACGGCTGCCAACCTCCCGGCCGCGCCTGCCAGCGCCGCCAAAACCCTCACCCCGCCATCAACCGTTCCCCCACCCCGGAACGGCCCCTCCACGCCCGCCTCCAGGGCAGCCACCCTTCCGGCCGCCACTCACGCCGCCGCTACCGTTCCCCCACCCCGGAACGGCCCCTCCACGCCCGCCTCCAGGGCAACCACCCTTCCGGCCGCCACTCATGCCGCCGCTAACGTTCCCCCTCCCCGGAACGACACCTCCCCACCCGCCACCAAGGTGACCAGCCCCCCAGCCGACGCTACCGTTCCCCCTCTCCGGAACGGCAAAGGACCACCCCGCGTCTCCTTCGCAGGGGACCGCCCACCACCGACACAGCCGCCCATCACCTCGAACGGCCCAAGCCCCTCCCAACCACCAAACCCCACCGCCTCCGCCATTTTGCCGCACTCCACCCCAGCTCACCAGCGCCTCTTCCTAAAGTGCGCAAAAACAAACGTGCCGTTCCTCGTATACACAGGGGCGGCGCTGTCTATTTTCCCGAACAACATCCTCAGGCGACAGGCGCGTTGTTACCGGCAACTTCTCTACGCCGCCAACGGTACCACCATCCCCTCGTACGGGACGTACCGCTCATCCATCCACATGAGCGGGCTCGCGTACGAGTGGGAATTTACCGTGGCGGACGTGGAGAAGGCAATCCTGGGGGCCGACTTCCTCGCTTATTTCGGCCTCCAGGTGGACGTCCGTAACGCGCGCCTGATCGACCCCTCCACCCAGAAACCAATCCCCGGTTTCATCCATACGGTCGACCGCCCACCAACCGAGTTCGAAGCCCTCCTCCTCCACTACAACCCCCAGCGCCGCCCCTCAGCACATATCTCCCAAATCCAACACTTTATTGAAACCTCTGGTCCCCCAATCTCCGCCAAAGCCCGCCGCCTACACCGGCTCCAACTGTCCCAAGCCCGGCGGCACTTTGACAGGCTCATTGCGGATGGCATTATCCGCCCCTCCAAATCCCCTTGGGCTTCACCGCTACACATTGTGCAGAAGCCCAACGGGGATATCCGCCCCTGCGGCGATTACCGCCGCCTTAACGCCATGACCACACCAGACCTCTATAACGTCCCCCACCTCCGGGATTTCTCCTCCCACCTCCACAACACGACTATTTTTTCGACCCTCGACATCTCCAGAGCCTTCCACCACATTAATATCAACCCGCCCGACATACCTAAAACCGCCATCATAACGCCTTTCGGCCTTTTCGAATATATCAAAATGGGTTTCGGCCTCAGAAACGCGGCCCAGACATGGCAACGATATATGGATAATATCCTGCGGGGACTACCATTTGTGTTTTGCTTCTTGGATGTCATCCTGATCGCCTCCCGAAACCCACAAGAACATCTGACACACCTAAAGCAAATTCTAGACATCTTCTCTGCCGAGGGACTCAACATGAACACACAAAAATGCGTCCTCGCCCAACCCTCCGTCCGCTGCCTCGGCCACCAAGTCTCCTCCGACGGGATAAAGCCTCTCCCGGACAAAGTCCACGCTCTCACGGATTTTCCCCAGCCCCACACTGTCTCAGAACTTCGCCGTTTCCTGGGTATGTTAAATTTTTATCGTAGACACATCAAACACGCTGCACAACACCAACAACCACTCATACACGCTATCCCACAACCGGCCAAAAAGAACGATAACCGCCCCATAACCTGGACCCCCGCCCTTACAACCGCCTTCCAAACTTGTAAAAAGGACCTAGTGGACGCCGCTCTATTAGCCCATCCCGACCCCCACGCTCCCCTCTCCATCACAACCGATGCGTCCGACTGGGCCATCGGGGCAGTGCTCCACCAACACACCGGCGCCACCCCCCAACCCCTCGGTTTCTTTTCAAAAACTCTGTCCCCAACCCAAAAAAATTACTCAACCTTTGACAGAGAACTCCTCGCCATCCACGAAGCCATCAAACACTTCCGTGACTTCGTGGAGGGCAGGCAGTTCTCTGTCATCACTGATCATAAACCCCTCACACATGCCCTCCTCCAAAATCGCAAATCCGCCTCCCCACGTCGCCTCCGGCAACTCGAATTTATCGGACAGTTTACGTCCGATATTCGTTATTTGCCGGGGGCCGACAACTGCGTGGCAGACGCACTCTCACGCCCCACCCCCGCGCCGGTGGCGGAGCTACTGCCTTTCCCTTCCCCACAAACCCTAAAGTCACACCAACAACCCGAATCCGACCCAGCCCTCTCCAACCTCATCTCCACCTCCAAACTCCAACAGCTGCCGCCCCTTGAGCTCTGGTGTGACGTAACGGCCGACTCACCGCGCCCCTAACGTCCCACCCGACCTCAGGCGGCAACTCTTCCTCCACTACCACTCCCTCCACCATCCCGGCATCCGGGCAAGCCGAGACCTCATCAAAACCCGGTACTTCTGGCCCCACATGAATACAGATATTCGTACCTGGGTTCTAGGGTGCCAGAAGTGCCAGCAATTTAAGGTCTCGGCTCACCCCCATGTACCTCCTCAACCCATCCCCGATTCCCTCCCGTGGGAACATGTTCACCTCGATCTGGTCGGACCTCTTCCCCCCTCTGAGGGGAAGAATTACTGCCTCACGATGATCGACCGTGCCACCAACTGGGTTGAGTGCATTCCCCTCACCCACATCACCGCGGACACCGTCGCAACGGCTTTCCTCAACCAATGGGTTAGCCGCTACGGTTGTCCGCGAACAATCACGGTCGATCAAGGGAGGCAGTTCGAGTCCGCCCACTTTTCAGATCTCCTCCGTTCCCTCGGGATCCAGAAAATCCGCACCACTCCTTATCACCCCCAATCCAACGGGAAAATAGAGCGGTGGCACTCGGTCCTTAAACAAGCCATCTCCACATCAGCCACATCCCCCTCATGGACCAAAACCCTCCCCTATGTATTACTCAGCCTTCGTACTTCCGCCCGTCCTTCAGACAACACAAGTCCCGCACAACACGCTTTTCGAGACCCTCTCCGTTTACCGGCCGACATTTTCCCTCCACACAACACCCCGTCCATTAACAGGGAACCGCTCCACACTTCAACACCGACAAACGACACCACTTACCCCAAACGCTTTTACACCGCCACTCACATGTACTTGAAAGAGCCCGGCATGCATAAAACCTTTCAGCCCCTTTATGCCGGGCCCTTTCAAGTCATCCGCACAACACCGACCACCGCGACCCTGCTGATGGACGGGAAACCCCTCACTGTCCCGTTAGCCCGCTGCAAACCCGCCCCTGTGCTCCCTCAACCTACATCAGCCATCAGTCTCCCGCCGTCCGTTTGCCATGCAACACGTCTCCCAACCTCACCTGTCGCCCCCGTCGCCGTTTCCGGATTTCGATTCGGATCCGGAAATGGCGGCCATACTCCGGGACGTTTTCGTCCCGGACCCGCTATCCCCCCTACCCCCTTTGCCCGGGCCGACCTCATCGCTTCCGTTCGTTCCGCTAAGGATCACCGGATTACCTCCCCGGCCCCGGCGGTGGAAGTACCCCCAGTGGCGTATACTGCGCGAATTTCGCGCAGCACAAGCCACCGGGGTACACCCTCCCTACACCCCCATCGACCCTTTAATGGCCCCCCTTCTCCACGAATTCCGCCTCGCCCAACTCATGCCACCCCCACCACCCCTTCCAAGCAACAAACCCCCTGTCTTCAACAAACCCCCGCCCCCCGAATTTCAGCCCCCTCTTGCCACCCCCCAATTTTCAATTTTCGACCCCCCAAATTCAAATTCTCCCCCACCAACACCCCAACCCATCAAGCCCACAACACCCCCTCCCCCCCCGACACTGCCGGGGATATCCACGATAGTTTCCGCCGGGACAAAACGGCCCGGGCGGCGAAACGGACGGAGGGAGCGTCCCCGCATTCCCCGCGTCCCGGCGGCCAAGTCCTCCGCCCCGCTCTGAGCAATCACGGCGGGGCCTTGAGATCTCGGGACAGTGCTTGTGTACTATTTCCCCACACGCTCTGTACCGAATCTCACAGCCCCGCCGTGACCGCCTCAGCACAGCAGCCACCTCGCCGGAGCCACCCCCACACTTCACTACATTACACCCACAGCATTACAACACACTCACTACATTACACCACACACTCTCCACACCCAGGGAACGGCGGACTTCCACAATCCATATTTGTACCCAACTCTGTTCCCCTTTGTAAATACTATCCAAATTTGTAAATACTATCCAACCTTGTAAATATTAGCCCACTAT
Organism: Leptopterna dolabrata; assembly: GCA_954871275.1. Classification (NCBI taxonomy): domain Eukaryota; kingdom Metazoa; phylum Arthropoda; class Insecta; order Hemiptera; family Miridae; genus Leptopterna; species Leptopterna dolabrata. Next base: position 103,614,298 of record OX940974.1, read on the forward strand.
ACTATTGTAAATATTCAACCATGCTATTCAACTATGCTATTCAACTACACTATTGTAAATATTCAACTATTCTATTCAACTATACTATTCTATTTAACTACACTATTCAACTATACTATTGTAAATACTACTTACCCATAATTCTACTACTTGTAACTTCCACACTTTGTAAATGCTCCTTATCCTACTTATACTACTGTGATGAATTTAAATTTATCATCACGGTGGCGTGGTGAGAGGTAAGGAGAGACGCAGGCGGCGGTACTCCACCGATCATCTACGCCTCTGTGAGGAGGTAAAGGTGAGTGAGGGAATTTACCTAGGCGGCGGTAATCCACCGATCATCTAGGTGAGAGGAGAAGGTGCTTGTCTAGGCGGCGGTAGTCCACCGATGATCTAGACAAGAGGAAGGAGGTAAATTCTCAGGCGGCGGTAATCCACCGATCATCTGAGAGAAGGAAGGTAAGAGAGAGAGAAGAGAGAGCTGGTTAGAGGAAGTGTCGAATGAAGCTTGAGCTCCAGGATCCGGGGTTTTATAGTACTTGGGGGCCTCTCCCTCCAACTCCCTGTCGGGAGTTGGTAGTGGGGCCCCAGGTTGAGTACCCTGGGTTCTGTCGCTCGTGTCCCCACTCATGTCTTTATTTACGGAGTTTAAGTTTGGCGTTAGAATATTGGTGAGAACTAATATTAGAGGAGTGTTCCCGGGAGGGACTCACGACAGAGGTCCCCCCAGTTTGAACCAAGATTCGTGGAGCTGAAGGCGCAAGGTGACAGGAGCTGAGGGCTACGGCAAACAAAAGGTGGAGCTGAAGGCGCAAGGTGGCAGGAGCTGAGGGCTACGGCAAACAAATGGTGGCGCTGAAGGCGACAGGGGTTGACTTAATCCTAGGCATTATTAAGAAGTAGTATTAGTAACATTGGTAATAAGAGTAGTATAAGAATTACAAGTAGCGTGAGTATTAGTAACAATGGTGAGTAGTATTAGTAGCATTGGTAATAAGAGTAGGATAAGAATTACAAGTAGCATGAGTGAAGTATAGTGGAAGAATATTTACAAGAGTATAGTGCATCCGATGGTGAGAATTGAACAGTATTTACAAAATTTGAACAGTATTTACAAAATTGAACAGTATTTACAGAATTGAACAGTATTTACAAAATATGTACATGGTTGTGGGAATCCGCCGTTTCCTGGGTTTGTGGAGAGGTGTAGGTGTGAAGTGAGGGGGCGCCTCGGCGATGCGGAAGGGCCCCCGATAGGGGAACGAAGGACCTACCGGGAGGGCCTTCCGCCTCGCCGGTGCGCCCGTGTGGTTTGTGTGTAGTGTGGGGGTGTCCCGGCGACGCGTCGCTGAATCGGTGGCCGCGGTGGGGCTGTGAGGGGCGGTACAGTGCGTGTGGGTATATGAAACACAAGCACTGTCCCGCGATCCCAAGGCCCCGCCGCGATTGCTCGGGCGGGTCACTGGGCCGCCGGGACTTGGTGGTTTCGGGGGCGCTCCCTCCGTCCGTTCCGCCGCCCGGGCCGTTTTGTCCCGGCGGGAACTATTGTGGATATCCCCGGCGGTGTTGGGGGGGTAGGGGGTGTTGGTGATTTTACGGTTTCGGGGGGGTCGAAAATCGAAAACGGGGTCTTTGAAATTTGAATTTGGGGGGCGGGCGTTTGTTCGGGGTGGTTTGGTTGAATTGAATGGGGGGTGGGGCTTTTGATTTGTATGGGGGGCGGGGGGGGGGCATGAGTTCCGCGAGGCGGAACTCGTGGAGGATGGTGGACATTAAGGGGTCGATGGGGATGTAGGGAGGATGTACCCCGGTGGCTTTTGCTGCGCGAAATTCGCGCAGTATTCGCCACTGGGGGTACTTCCACCGCCGGGGCCGGGGAGGTAGTCCGGTAATCCGTGGCGGACAAAAATAAAGCGGTGATGTTGGCCCGGGCGAAGGGGGTATGGGGGATAGTGGGTCCGGGACGAAAACGTCCCGGAGGATCGCCGCCATTTCCGGGTCCGAATCGAAGTCCGGAAACGGCGACGGAGGTGACTGGTGTTGCGGGAACGGGTGATGTTGCATGGTGAACGGACGGCGGGAGACTGATAGAGTTTGTGGTTTGGGAGAGCACAGGTGCGGGCTTACACCTGGCTAACGGGACTGTATGGGGTTTTCCGTCAATTAACAGGGTCGCGGTGGTTTGTGTTGAGCGGATGACTTGAAAGGGCCCGGCATAAAGGGGTTGAAAAGTTTTATGCATGCCGGGCTCTTTCAGGTACATGTGTGTGGCGGTGAAAAAGCGTTTGGGGTAAGCGGTGTCGTTTGTCGGTGTTGTTGAGTGTAGCGGTTCCCTGTTAATTGACGGTGTGTGATGTGGAGTGAAAATATCGGCTGGTAAACGTATTGGGTCTTTAAATGCATTTTGTGCGGGGCTGGTTTTGTCTGAAGGACGGGCAGACGTGCGAAGGCTGAGCAAAATGTAGGGGAGGGTTTTGGTCCAAGAAGGGGAAGTGGCTGAAGTTGAAATGGCTTGTTTAAGGACCGAGTGCCACCGCTCTATTTTCCCGTTGGATTGGGGGTGGTAAGGGGTAGTGCGGATTTTTTGGATCCCGAGGGAACGGAGGAGATCCGAAAAGTGGGCGGACTCGAACTGCCTCCCTTGATCGACCGTGATTGTCCGCCGACAACCATAACGGCTAACCCATTGATTGAGGAAAGCCGTTGCGACGGTGTCCGCGGTGATGTGGGCGAGTGGAATACACTCGACCCAGTTGGTGGCACGGTCGATCATCGTGAGGCAGTATTTCTTCCCCTCGGATGGGGGAAGGGGCCCTACGAGATCGAGGTGGACGTGTTCCCACGGGAGGGAGTCGGGGATGGTTTGAGGAGGAACATGGGGGTGGGCCGAGACCTTAAATTGCTGGCACTTCTGGCACCCTAGAACCCAGTTACGAATATCGGTGTTCATGTGGTGCCAGAAGTACCGCGTTTTGATAAGGTCCCGGCTTGCCCGGATGCCGGGATGGTGGAGGGAATGGTAGTGGAGGAACAACTGCCGTCTCAGCTCTGGTGGGACGTAAGGGCGCGGTGAATCGGCCGTTACGTCGCACCAGAGGTCGAGGGGAGGCAGTTGTTCCAATTTGGAGGCGGAAATGAGATTGGAGAGGGTGGGGTCGGAGTGTGGATTTTGTTTAGCTTTAAGGGATTGAGGGGAAGGGAAAGGCAGTAGCTCCGCCACCGGCGCGGGGGTGGGGGTGGGGCGGGAGAGCGCGTCCGCCACGCAGTTGTCAGCCCCCGGCAAGTATCGGATATCGGACGTGAATTGTCCGATAAACTCGAGTTGCCGGAGGCGACGTGGGGAGGCGGACTTGCGACTTTGGAGTAGGGCGTGGGTGAGGGGTTTATGATCAGTAATGACAGAGAACTGCCTGCCCTCCACGAAGTCACGAAAGTGCTTGATGGCTTCGTGGATGGCGAGGAGTTCTCTGTCGAAAGTGGAGTAATTTTTTTGGGTGGGAGATAGCGTTTTGGAGAAGAAGCCGAGAGGTTGGGGGGTGGCGCCGGTGTGCTGGTGGAGCACTGCTCCGATGGCCCAATCGGACGCATCGGTTGTGATGGAGAGGGGAGCGTGGGGGTTGGGATGGGCTAATAGAGCGGCGTCTACTAGGTCCTGTTTGCAAATTTTGAATGAGGTGGTAAGTTCGGGGGTCCAGGTTATGGGGCGGTTATCATTTTTTTTAGAGGGCTGGGGGATGGCGTGTATGAGTGGTTGTTGATGTTGTGCTGCGTGTTTTATGTGTCTGCGGTAAAAGTTAAGCATACCCAGGAAGCGGCGGAGTTCCGTCACGGTGCGGGGTTGGGGAAAATCCATGATGGCGTGGACCTTGTCTGGGAGGGGCTTGATGCCGTCGGACGAGACCTGGTGGCCTAGGCAGCGGACGGAGGGTTGGCCGAGAACGCATTTCTCGGTGTTGATGAGGAGGCCCTCGGCGGAGAATATGGCTAGTATTTGCTGGAGATGGGCGAGGTGTTCTTGGGGGGTTTTGGAGGCTACCAGGATGTCATCGAGAAAGCAGAAGACGAATGGGAGGCCCCGGAGGATGCTGTCCATGTAGCGTTGCCATGTCTGCGCTGCGTTGCGGAGACCGAAGCCCATCTTGATGTACTCGAAGAGGCCGAAAGGGGTGATTATTGCGGTTTTCGGGACGTCGGGAGGGTGGATATTGATGTGGTGGAATGCCCTGGAAATGTCGAGGGTGGAAAAAATAGTAGCGCCGTGTAAGTGGGATGAGAAAACCCGGAGGTGGGGAACATTATATAAATCCGGCGTCGTTTTTGCGTTGAGACGCCGGTAGTCGCCGCAGGGGCGAATATCCCCATTGGGCTTCTGCACAATGTGGAGTGGAGAAGCCCAAGGGGATTTCGAGGGGCGTATGATGCCATCGGCTATTAATTTGTCGAAGTGCTTCCGTGTTTGTGAGAGTTGTAGGGGATGGAGGCGGCGGGCTTTGGCGGTGATGGGGGGGCCAGAGGTTTCGATGTGGTGCTGGACGGTGGAGATGTGGGCGGAGGGGCGGCGCTGGGGACGGTAGTTTTGTAGGAGGCGTTCAAATTGTGATGGGGGGTTGTTTATGGCGTGGATAAACCCAGGAATGGGGTTATTTGTGGTGGGGTCAATCAGGCGCGCATTCCGGACGTCGACCTGGAGACCGAAATACGCCAGGAAATCGGCCCCCAGGATCGCCTTCTCCACATCCGCCACGGTAAAATCCCACTCGTACGCGAGACCGCTCATGTGGACTGACGAGCGGTACGTCCCGTACGAGGGAATGGTGGTACCGTTGGCGGCGTGGAGAAGTTGCCGGTGGCAGCGCGCCTGACGCCGGAGGATATTGTTGGGAAAGATTGACAGCGCCGCCCCTGTGTCAACAAGGAAGGGGATGTTCGTCTTCCTGCAGCGCAGGAAGAGGCGTTGGTGGGTGGGGAGGGCGTTGTGGAGAATTGCGGCGGTGGGGGCAGCTTGTGCCTGATCTGATGGCGGGGGGCTTGCGTCTCCCTTGAAGGAGAGGTGGAGGGGTTGCTGTCGTTGTCGTGGTGGGGGAATGGTGGCGGTGGTGTGAGCGGTGGCCGGGGGGTTGGTTGCCCTGGTGGCGGGCGTGGGGGGGGCCGTTCCAGGGTGGGGGAACGGTAGCGGCGGCGTGAGTGGCGGCCGGAAAGGTGGCTGCCCTGGTGGCGGGCGTGGAGGGGTCGTTCTGAGGTGGGGGAACGGTTGATGGCGGGGTGAGGGTTTTGGCGGCGCTGGCCGGCGCGGCCGGGAGGTTGGCAGCCGTGGCGGCGGCGTAGGAGGGGTAACGTGGTTGGGTGGTGGTGGCGTGAATGCGGGCGGGGAGGGGTCGTATGTGGTCCCCCCCGTGTTGGCGAGGAGGGGGGCCCGCCGGGTTTACCGGCGGGCGTCCGCGTTTCACTGCTTGGAGGGGAAGGAGCAGGGGGGTTGACACTTGCGGGCCTCCCCACCGAAGTTCACGTGGTAGAAACACCGGTGGGGGGGGTCCGCGGGGAGGTAGTCAGTCTTGGTGGGGCGTCTTGTGGTGGAGGGGGTCGCAGCCGTCGGGGACTTCCCCCTGCGTTGTTCCTGGGGAGGGGTTGTGCGGCGCTCGGGCGAGCGCTGACGTCGGCGGTCGGCGGAGGGGTTGTGACGGCGATCCATGGAGGTGGGTCGGCGTCTGTCGAGGGAGGGGGGCCGGCTGCGTTCTCTGGAGGTGGTGCGGTCACGTAGAGTTGGGGGGTGACGGGGCGCGTGGACTTCGCCGACGCTGGCGGCTGCGGCTAGGTCGTGGACGGTGTCGGCTAGGCGCAGTAGGGGCTCATCGGGACCGTCTAGGTGGCTGGCGAGGGCCATCTGTATGGGGTGGGGGAGAGCGCGCAACCAGAAAGTACGTGCGATGTCGGCCGTCATGATGTCTTGGAGTTGGTGACGCAGCCGGCGGTAGAGATGGGAGGGCTTGAGGTCGCCGAGGTGTTGCGGCTGGGAGAGTGCGGCGACCCGTGCGATTTTTGACGGCTGGTATAGGGCTATGAGGCGGCTGCGGAGGTCGTCGTACGCAGCGGCGGCGTCGGGGGAGATGTCCGACGTCTGAAGGAGGATTTCGTATGGGAGTAGCGAGATGATCCTTGAGTAACGGGTCTTTTGGCTGCGGATGTTGGCGGCCGAAAATGCAGCGTCTACCTGAAAAAACCAGAGGGCGGGTTCGTGAGAATAGAAAGGGGGAAGCGACAGGGGAAATGACGCCGAGGCCGTCATGACGTCGGCGGCGGCGTGTGCTGCAGCCGCAGCGGCTGTGGCGGCGGCTGATGATGCAGAGTTTGGCGGCGAGAGGGTGGAGAACGGGTTGTCGAGGTTGGCCGCTGCGTCCGTCGTCGTAGCGGTAGGCGGCTGCAGTGTGGCTGGTCGCAGGAGCGGGGGTGATGGTGAGTGCGGGTCCATAGTTGAGCTGAAATTTGATAACTCAAAATGTTTAAATTTTCAAATTCAAAATTCGGGCGTTTTCGCAAATATGAAGGTAGGTGCGTGTGGCTGGGCGGAGATGGGAGAGTTGCGTGTTCTCCGTGTGGTTGAGGGTGGGCCAAAATTGCTAAAATTAGACTGTTATTACTAGATTTGAATTTAAAATAGGGGACACCGAACTTGACTGGGGCGACACATTAGGTGGGAAGGAAAAGAAGGTTGAGTGAACGTCGGGTTCACCACTGTGATGAATTTAAATTTATCATCACGGTGGCGTGGTGAGAGGTAAGGAGAGACGCAGGCGGCGGTACTCCACCGATCATCTACGCCTCTGTGATTAGGTAAAGGTGAGTGAGGGAATTTACCTAGGCGGCGGTAATCCACCGATCATCTAGGTGAGAGGAGAAGGTGCTTGTCTAGGCGGCGGTAGTCCACCGATCATCTAGACAAGAGGAAGGAGGTAAATTCTCAGGCGGCGGTAATCCACCGATCATCTGAGAGGAGGAAGGTAAGAGAGAGAGAAGAGAGAGCTGGTTAGAGGAAGTGTCGAATGAAGCTTGAGCTCCAGGATCCGGGGTTTTATAGTACTTGGGGGCCTCTCCTCCCAACTCCCTGTCGGGAGTTGGTAGTGGGGCCCCAGGTTGAGTACCCTGGGTTCTGTCGCTCGTGTCCCCACTCATGTCTTTATTTACGGAGTTTAAGTTTGGCGTTAGAATATTGGTGAGAACTAATATTAGAGGAGTGTTCCCGGGAGGGACTCACGACAACTACTTAGACTACTTGTACATTCCGATGCCTATACTACTACTTATGTCACTGATTTTTAGGATTAAGTCAACCCCTGTCACATTTTTGCCTTCAGCACCACCATTTGTTTGCATCGGCCCTCAGCCTCTGTCACCTTGCGCCTTCAGCTCCACTTTTGTTTGCCGTAGCCCTCAGCCTCTGTCACCTTGCGCCTTCAGCTCCACTTTTGTTTACCGTAGCCCTCAGCCTCTGTCACCTTGCGCCTTCAGCTTCTCAAACATTGGTTCGAACTGGGGGGACCTCTGTCGTGAGTCCCTCCCGGGAACACTCCACCAGTAACTTTAAGCTCTCACCAATATCCTCATGTAAAACTTACTTCCCGTCAATAAACAACTGAGTGGGGAGACAGGCCACAGAACCCAGGGACACAACCTGGAGCCCCACTACCAACTCCCCACAGGGAGTTGGAGGGAGAGGCCTCCAGTTCCTATATAACCCTGGATCCTGGGGCTTTAGCCTCATTCGACACTTCCTCTAACTAGCTCTCTCTTCTCTCCTCTACCTTGCTCCTCCTCTCAGATGATCGGTGGATTACCGCCGCCTGAGAATTTACCTCCTACCTCTTGTCTAGATGATCGGTGGACTACCGCCGCCTAGACAAGCACCTCTCCTCACCTAGATGATCGGTGGATTACCGCCGCCTAGGTAAATTCCCTCACTCACCTCCATCTCCTCCCAAAGTCGTAGATGATCGGTGGACTACCGCCGCCTGCGTCTTTTCTCCTTCACGCCACCGTGATGAACAAAATTCTAAATTCATCACAAGTCAAGATTTTTTGTATTCATCGATTCCAAAGGGATGAATCTGAATTTCAATGTTGGATGATCATCGAAGTACCAAGAATTGCGGGAAGCATTGGCCACAATGCCCGTAGTTCGTATGAAGTCCAAGCCCAGTACGACAGGAAACGACAGTGAACTTAAGTAGTAGAATTTCATTAACAGAGTTTTAGGACCAAGACTAAATTCCAAAGAATATGAACTGAAGATAGTTGTTTGTGAGCCGTTAGCCATTTGAGCGACAAGGGGGCGCATAGCGCAAGGGGGACTGACATTTCCTTCCGGGCGTTCTTTCGTGTCCTGTGGAGTGAGTCCAAGCAGTTCAAGACCGGTTTTGCCGATGAAAGACAGGGTAGAGCCAGTGTCATACAGAGCAGGTACTGAAACTGTCGCAAACGCGGTCGAATCTCGATTAGGTACAGGAAAGCATAACGGGAGTATCCACAAGTCACCTTTGCTAGTGTTGCCCAATGAATGATTTTCGTTTGAGGTATTTAATGACTGAGACATAGACGGCAGTACCTACCAATGACGATAGGGTTGAAGATAAGATAGGTGAGGAATAGGTGAGAGAATTCAGCGAAACTGGAACGGCAGAGGAAGTAGCAACATTGGTAGATTTTGAAGAAGCGGCAGAAGGCGGGATAGTAGGCAAGCAGGTGGGTAGCGGGAAGGTAGGTATATCTGAATCGTCACTGAGGCCGACAGGAAAGTTTGGAGACGTTCCGGCCTCTATGAACGCCTTCCCTTGCCGTTTCCCGAATTACAATTAGGGCAAGAAGTAACCTTTACACCAGCGTAACCGCAGCGATAACAGAACTCCTTTCTCGGGTGGGTTCAGGTAGCGTACAGATGTCCCGGAGCTTTACAATTCCAACATACTAAATTGCTGGAAGCCGACAGATCTGTTTCCATAACCTTAATACTAGAATTCGACCCTGACGGTTTCTGAGTGGGAACGTAATTCAATCTTTGGGGAACCTCCTTATCTGATTGACTAGAAGACTGTATTTGATCTTTGAGAGAAACTTGATAAACGGATACCTGATCGGATTTCTTAAAATTCGATTTAGGAGTACAACTACTGGCGTTATGGTTAGATTCCTTAGTACGGGCCGAATTTTGAACATCTGTTACCTACCAGAAGTTCTTCCCGACGACGGAGTTCCGTGACAAAGTCAATCAGGTTTTTATGAGTAGGTATGGTATATGACGAATATTTCATCTCAAAGGATCTCCTAGTAGATGGATCAAGGTGGTTCAAGGCCAAGTGCAACTTCACAAAGTCGAAATGATCAATTTGGTCAAGTTTGGAAAATGCATTCCAACTATTCTCGTGTATGTTGAGAAACCGTTGAAAGTCGGCATATTTCGGTTCCCGTAGTGGTTTGAAATCAATAATCTTATTCATGAAATGAGATGCCAACCTACGCCAATTTTGATACCGGGTAACCAATGCCTCTAATGCTAATGGATAACTCTCCGGATTTAATGGAAAACTTGTAATAACAGCTAGAGCATCTCCTCGCAGGCTTGAACGTAGGTACTGGAACTTCTTGACATCCATCCCGGCCAGAGAGGCCTCATTATGAACCAGCGACGTGAAAAGTGAATAATACTCTGTCCATTCCTCAATCTTACCGGAAAAGGTAGGAAGTGGTATTCTTGGGAGATGGATAGCAGGGGTAGAGGTATCATTACCGGGAAGAGGGTTGGCTGTGACAGTTTGGCTCTTTTTTGTATTTACATAATTTGAACGAGCCCTGTCAATCAACTCAATTATGGAACAGTAGTAGTTAGTAGTATCCAGCTTCCACTTATCTGGCACTAACAAATTAAAATTCCTAAGTCTTATAACTAAATCCTCTAGCTTATTTTCTATAATAGTAGTAAGCCTATCATATGATGCGACAAAGGAGGATACATTCTTGTCCGTCAAATTTTCTGACTTATCAAAAATTTGCTGACTAGCGGCATAAAGAAGTTCAAGTTCGTTAACAAATTGAGCGTGCTTTTTAGTAGCAGCCTCATCCATTCCGGACTAGAAGCGGTACTCTTATCACCAGGCATAGTGCTATGGATAGGTATGCAGAGTACTCGAAAAAAATAGCTATATAAGATAGATTCCAGAAATTCGGTAGGTACAACGAAATACTTATCGAAACTGGATACCTACAAAGACTGTTATCCTAATAGATTCGGCGTGCTTATGATAATGACTGATAGGGTGGCAAGAATGACACGCTAAGTACACAGGTAAGTACACGACGATTACAGGTAAGTACACCAGTCAATAGCGAATACGGTAAAATCCAGTATTAATAATAATTTACGTTGGGCGCCATTTATTTATTTGTGCCAAAAATCGATAAGAAATTTTTCCGTCCACACGCTAGAAGTTAGAGGGGATGAACCCACTCAAAACAACGGGTTGATCGGGAGTATTTCCAGTGAATAAAATGGATAATTCTGGAGAAAAAAAATTAAATATATTCTTCTCAGGGGCCTCGGCACAAATAAATAGATATGTACAGAAAAGGGAAAATGAATGAGGTACCTCTAAAAAAATGAAAATAATATGCACAACTCATACCTTATCAGTTGACGAAATAGGTTTATACGAAAACATACTCGTACATGTATGAAGAAATTTGCCAACGAGGTAGGTATGGTGAGATAGCGGGATCGACAGGCGGGGGGGAGGGGGGATTTGCCGGTAGGTTTCTTCTCCGATACCTACTTGGAACTGTAAATAAAACTTGATTTTAGGAAAAATAAATTAATACTCTTCTGACTGCTGGGCAGTACTTCCGACAGCTACATAGGTACCGGTAAGGTAGACAAGAGCAACAGAGGTTTCCACTCGTTCTGTCCCACGTTGCCGGTGTCCATGGTCTCGTCCACAAGTCGGGTAGGGCCGATCGAGGTTTCTTTCCCCAGCGTAGTCCCGATGTAAAATCGTCGATTGATGTACTTCAAGAGGAAGTCGTTCAGATTTCAGATGAAATAGAGTGGTACAAAATAGAAAAGGCAGACGGTATGATGACGATACGAGAGAGAGCACGGTGAGAAAAAAAGTTGAATAGGTATATCAGTAGTGGGGGACGAGCCGAGAGTTGGCGGAACTGAAGAAAGCCTGATGAAGGCAGGTGAGCTCACACGCAGTCCATCAGCTGACCTACCTCCTCCGAAACCCGCTGAAATTCAAGTGGCACAGCATTCCGAATCTTTACGGCACAATGTCCAAACTGGTAATTTTGCCCCCACCTACCCGACCTTATATGCTGACTTTATCTGAACCTTTTGGTAGCCTTCCACGTACGAAAACCCCCACAAGCCTGAGCTTCATCTATGATAATGTAGACTGATGCTTTGAACCTGAAACTCGGGACAAGTCGACGCAGTCAGCGCCAATATGACAAGGTCAGACTCAGCTGCGAGCTACTGCCCCTGCCAAAAGGTCTTACGTTAGACCTTATCAATCCTCATCAACCTTCATAAACCAGCCCAGACCTCCCTTCCAGTAAGTGGCATACAGACTCAACAGCAATAGTCGCGATACTCCTCCTTACCTAGGTCGATATCAACCCTAAAATTTGTAGAATATCAACCAAAAATTTTATTGGTCCAGAAGTTGTATAATACACAATTTTCCCGAAAGATAGAACCTGATTCCGGTCAAGCGCGCATGTGTCCTCATATTGCACGTACCCTTCAGTTTCACTGAATTCCATTACCATTATGACAAGTTACTTGGGCTAGATAACCTCCAGCTAATCGAAGTTTTGAACTAGACAACAATATCATAGAACTCCTGAATTTGAGATTCCAAATCAGAGAAAAATAAACAAAGTTACGAATCTAAATAAATAAGACCTGACCACCTTAGTGATACTGAGAAAAAATAATCCTTGAGGTCGTAAAATGATTCTCTGGTCTCTTACAGTCTGATAACCAGCCTCTCGCATTTACAAATGTAGTTGAACATCACCTCAGGGACGCTGATGACATCCGGATCTAAGCGAAACATTACAGAAATTCTCACGTTTATAAAGAAGAAGTTAGTCCCTTAAACAATAAAGTGCGGGAACAAAATATTATCGGGCCATCCATTTCTACTTAGAACCATCTTCTATGCACCCCCATGGCTGGTTCGGACAAAATTCATTGCCTCCGGGAGACCTAAATTTTGGTTAATATTGATTATCGTAATTGAAAAACAACTACCTGTATTCGATAAAATTCCCACTTCCTAACATCACTGATCTCTGGGACAAATTGGGACTGTATCAATTCTTCTTAACTCTGGATTTGGCTTCCGGATTTCACCAGATTAAACTTGATCAAGACTCAACCTTTAAAATAGAATTCTCTACCGAAATTCCTGCTCATGCCTTGTGGATTCAAAACCGCTTCCTTCCCCACATTTCAAGGCTAATGAATAACCTAGAAGTTGTTTACATAGGTCCGCATAAAATATATGCAATTTCTAGAGTTCTCCTTCCCAAGACTGGGAGAGGGATTAAAAAGTTTGTTGGTCTCTTGGGCTGTCTCTCATTACCAAACGTATTAATAATGTTGCTGCACTCACTAGTGAAACTCCCTCGCGAAAGTCACTCAGGCGAAAGTTACTCGCTTCGAGTGAAATTTCGCACTACCCAAAACAAGAGCAATATTCAGAGCGAAAAACTGCGAGAGTAGGACGAGCCGCCTTCATTTCTGGTTTCGCAGCCAACATGGCAACTTGTTTTGTCCCCCCGGCGGCTGCAGCCGCGTTTTCCGTCATGTCAATGGCATTTTTGACCGAGAAAGGGAAGAAGAAAAGTCGCCACCCTCGACGATGGTGGAGCACACAATTATTCCTTGGAAGAAACCAATATGTAAAGAACCTTATGAGCTGCAAGCACTGTTCTTGATTCATCCCTCGCGCAACTGCGGCGACCACGTTCACACTAAGCAAAAGTCGACGTGCGAAACCCTTTGATACGCGGACAAAAACCGACTGAGCCCCGGCTCGCAGCGAGAGGGCCCTCACCCCGCAATTACTCAGGGATGGGGCAACGTCTACACTAGGGCTATTCCCTCGCGAAATTATTTCGCGCGAGGGAGTTTCGCTAGTGTAAACGCAGCTTAAGTCATTAGCATCCTGCCTCGGAAACAATTAAAATATCAAGAGAGCTTCGAGCATTGCAATACACTCATTATGAAGTAACAAATTTTACATTACCCTGACTTCGAGAAAGGTTTCGCATAACTTGAATGGCAGCGATGTTGCGCTAGGAGCTGTACTGAGTCAGCTTGAAAATTGCTCCCAGTCATAGCCGAGTGGACTGGAAGGTAATGAACACGCGCTGCTCCACTAATGTTACTTGAATCCATTATGCTATAACCGATTCAAATTCGATCCTTGTTCCATGCAAAAACGACTCAAATGCAAATTCGATGTAAAAACGACTGCCATTTAAACTGAACGAATATACCATCTGTGTACTCTATCAGCACACAACAAATAATAATGTCCAATGGGCATTCCATAATTCCCGCTGCAAGGCATATTCCTGCTTACCCTCAATTCGGATTCAATCAATCATTACTGCTGATATGCATATTTCCTGCTTATGCAGCATCCCAAACCTGCAAATCCTAGGGAAAATTTGCTGTGGAATGGCCTCAAATTCGTTCACTTCCCGATTCTTTATCCGCAACGGGGTGGTTCGGGTTCTTTATCCCACCGACATCGGTGTTTTACAAATTCTCAATTCCCTTTGCATCTTGAAACTTTTAGCATCTAAACTACAACACAACTGGGGTCAAAATTCCATTAAGATTGGATCTTCATTACATTAAAGCCATTGGCTCGGAAGTGCACATAGGAATCAAATGCTACCTACCTATTATAGGACATATATGAATCACATTTTAAACATTAATATAATAGGAGTGACGAAAGGAGAAAAGAAGGGGGCACAGAACACCGAGGCTTTCCGAATTAGAATTGAAGCAGATTCATACAACAAAAACGAGGTAAATAAATTGAAAGATGCAATTGGTAGTAGGGGGTTGATACGTAGATGCTTCAATTTATTTACTAATTCCAAACATTATGAACATATTTAGTGTATAATACATATTCATAGTATCATTTGGTCACACAAATACATAATGAGATCCCACAAGCCCATGTTCTCTAAAACCTCTAAAAACCCGTTTTCCTGGGTGTCGGCGGATTGGGCTGCAGAGCTCGTGGGATGGGTTCAGAATTAGAGCACAAAAGGAGTCTGTGCGCAAAATACCTAACTCATTTTTTCCCGCCCGAAAATGAAGATATTGATGGCACGGCGTATGACAGACGGCTGACGGCGCGCAGTGGGGCCAAAGACCCATATTCGCGGTCAAAACCTCTCAGATGGAAGTAGGCTAGACCTAACTGAAATGGAAATAAAAGTTGTCAAGCACCTGAACAAACACGATTCAGATGGAAAGAGCCGTAATGAAGAGGTAAGTAGACCTTTAGTAACATATAGTCGGTTATTGAGTCCACATTTCACAATAAAGCTGGTTAAGTTTCCATGTTACTGTTCGACATAAAGTGTTCAGATTTTCATTTCAACATGGAATTTCCTCAACAAGGTATGAACAACTATGGTTAATATTCCATAACTGTCCGTTCTTCTTGATCGTTTTACGATGATATACATTTTTCGTTGTTTTAAATAAATAGGTAGGTAGGTATCTCTCCAAATTTATTGTGTTGCTTTTGACTAGAATGAATTAGAATCGTGGTTTTTACATAGTTGTTAGAGGAACTATCTGATAAACTCTGTGTAAAAGAAAACTCGCCCGAAGTTGCCCCATTCTGAAAAAAAAGTATTAGGGTACTTGTTTTGTTACAGGGCCCCAGCCAGGGAAGAGGAGGTATTTTATTCGCCCGAATGGAACTATGCTCCAAAATATTTTATTGCTCCTCTTCGACAATGCAAGGCAAACTCGAAAGTTTAAAGAAAACCATTTCTGACGCAATTGGATTCAATAAATACTATGCAATGCTTTTGTCTATCGATTCTTTCAAATTTACTTTTTTTTAACTTCTGAATAGATTTACACTCATTTAGGTACTGTTACACAATTGCTATGAGGGGTTTTGACGCAAATATGGGTCTGGCCCCACTGTGCGGCTGTCGGTCATAATTATAGCATCGGATTTTACACATCTGGAGACGTAAAGTGACGATGAATGAAAGGTTCACCCACTTTTTCCAAGAACCGACTACATTATTCAGATAATAATAAACTAAAATTCATGTATTTCCTCATCAAAACTTCGCTAAAAAGACAAAGTCTCAATATTTAGAATTGGCTGAACCTAACTAGTGAACAGATTCAAATCCAGGTTTGCCACCATAGCTACCTTACTCTCCAACTAAGGATTCTATGCTTTTTCAAACATACTCGTACATAATTTTTCACACAATGCACGTCTATGTTTGCGGCCTCCTCTTTTGTATTTCATATACTTCATTCATCTCTGATCATCCAATTATTCTGGATAAGCCATTAGAAAATTGTTGCTGAAAATGTATACACGTTTTCATATATTGCTTCCTCACTACCGAAGGTAGGGAAGCCTTAGATTCGTGATTGAGTAAAAAAAAATGCATGTCGTTCAAAATGAAAATGTCCACTTCCACTTCGCGTTTCAGACATCAGGGAACATTTTTGGTTCCGTGTCTGTCTGTCTGTCTGTGGTAATTCCTTGTAACGCCCATAACTACCGGGAATAATTGTCGAAATGGACTGAAATTTGGAGGGTAGGTGCGGGTTGGGTCACGGATGGTCCCATACCAAAATCATTGAAAAAGTACCGTCGAAATAATAAATATCGTCGAAATGAGTTCAAACTTAAGGGGTCTATCAGGAATGATACTTTGATAGTTCCATATGAATTTCATTGGAATCGTACCGTAACGTTCGTCTGCGCACGTGCTAACATGAAGTGTTGACCATTCATTTGTAATGCTTCTAACAACGCGAAAAATAGTCGTAGAGAGCTGAAATTTTGAGGGTACACGCAGGATGGATCGCAGATCGTCCCGTATCAAAACGAACCTACCCAACTATTCTTATACGTTCGTGTGATTGAAGTGAGGAAGCTGCCTACTCGAATTGGCAGACGTTTTTATGTTTTCGACCGTGACGGAATGATGAACAAATAAATATTACAAACCAACAAAATTTGTTGTTTTTATGCTATGGATGTTGTTCAAAATTAAGTAGTAGTCTTATTCAGATTCAGCTTCTTATTCGTTCCATATGTAAAGACATAGCAAATATTTACCTAATACTGATGTAGGTACTTGAGGAAGTTAATAATTGAGTTCATATCAACTAGTTCAGTTTCCAGGTTTTCTATTAGGATAATGTTCTCTTCAAAACTTCAAATCAACAGAATTGAACTGAAAATAAGCCGGGTAGGTAATGAAATCATTATCTAGGTAGTAGGCAACACACTTAGGTAGGTAGATATATACCTAAAGTTGAGCAGTTTTGTACACTATGAGAAAAGCTATTGCAATGACAGTACCTACCTGTCCGGTTTATTCGTAAGTATTATTGGTATATAGTTGGTAGGTACCTACAACTACTTTTATAAGTAGGTTGGAACTGTGACTAGTCCCGTTAAAGAACCAATAGATTCCAATAGGTATGGACTGGAAACAGGTCAAGCGATAGATTAGTCGCGAGTCTGCATTGCTTTGCTCTTCAAAGTAGGTGGGTAGTTCAAACTAGAGTGCAAGAAATGAGCTGTTGCAGCCGAAGGTTGATGGAGTGAAGCGAGACGTGGAGGGGCGAGCCTGGGTTGACAGTCAATTGTAAGATAAGTTGTTCTCAGAAGATGAGGAGATGGAAGGGGTACCTACTCGTTAGGGTGGGGATTGGGTGCAGTAGCTTGGAGAGTGCAGGGCGACGTTAGCTTCCGTATGGCGGAGCCCAGACCCCATCTGTGTTCGCTCAACCCTCATTAGTAGTATGTTTGTACCTCCTGGTGTCCGCCGAAGAAACAGTATAATGTTATCCTAGTTCGGGTTCTAAAGAGAATGCACGGTAATATTAAACCACCTTCATTCCTCAGTCCCTGGCAACAATCCAACACCTACCCGGACGCTCAAGCCAAGCAAGTCCTGAAAGAGGCAGTGGATGCCGTAGTCAACAGCTTCGCCAAACACACGCAAGGTTATGGTAGAGGTCAGTCACACTATTTTTTTTTTTAAGATTATTCCGTGGAGGAAGTCTTCAGCTCTCACAATCTTACAGGTCGACCTTATCAATCCCCCACTCTTCGTATAACCTCCGAACCTTCAATTGACCGATACTACTGATAAAACCTATCATTATACCCTGCTATCACAGACCAATAATTTCTCCGATAGTATGACACTCACCACTTCTAAATAATATCCATTTTCACACATTTCTTCAGTTTGATACTATGTAGGACTTACACGCTAAAGTTACCCTGCTACCATTCCAATACGAACCGGTTTGCTGAACGAGATTCTAGATTGTACCCTTAATTCATCAGAAATAAAGTAATCAGCTTGGTTTCAGTATGTCCTGAATCGTCTCAGTGGCTATGTAGAAAGATCCATCAGTATACGTGGATATCGCAGGGTTAAAAAAATTGCTCTTTTGGTCCTCATGCAATCAGAATGTTCTGGTTCTGCTTTTCAAAAAAAGGCCTGGCGACTTTGAAATATTTTTTATGTGGGTCGAGGTAGCCGCGTCACCGGCTGACCGTAATTATTGCTCGTTTGCGAGGGATGCTTCGCCTTCGGCTGGATACCGTAGGCCCAACTTATACCTACCTACATGAAATGATGCAGAAGTGCAGGCAATGAAGAGGCGTCGGCGAGGGAGGGGTAACAACTCGGAAGGTCATGGACCCCACTCCCTCCTCTCAATATTACCCAATAATTATTATTGATTGAGCCAGCAAAATCTAGTTTTCTGGGAGAACTACAGCTTCTGTTGTATATTTCAATCTGACAACTCAATTTTCTGATGGACATACAAGTGGGTGGTTGCAACTCCTGCCTACGCCGACCGTTAGAGTCACTGTGATACCTATATCTTTTCGTCTCATGTTAATATGACTTTCATTTATATACGATTTCATTGCGCGGATAACAAACTCATAGCTGGATTGAATCCCTTATGAGGAGATTTAGTTACTACACAGCATTAATACGTTTATCCTACGTGTATTTAATAGAATATTGGGTTCTCACCAACCTTAAAAAAAACCAGTACACAAGAGTTCCATGACGATGAAGGGTTTGGTAAACATACTGGAATCATATGCCTCCCATCATTATATGCCTGTTTGTATAAAAAAAAATGACCAAACATAGCAAAAATGTTGAGGGCATTTGTCGACTGTTGTCTTAATAGTCCCACTTTTTCTCCAGAATTTCATGAAATCATTACTGTGACTTTTTCATCATACTTGAGAGTTTAGGCTATTCTTATAATTTTGGCTGCACTTTTCCAGACCGAGCCAAGGAATCCATGGATTAAACTTTACCAAATACTTACTTTTGTTTTACTCGTTCCTCCGTTAGGGCAATGCGTCCAAGGAGCTTCTCAAATGGGTTATTGAAATTGAGATCATAATCAGGTCAGGTAGAATCCAGTAATCTTCAAATCGATATACGTACATGCGATCTCCTAGCCCTGGAATTCAGTCATCCAAAGAATACTTGTCGCTATTTCGACCCTCCCCTCCTTTCAATTTCAAGGGGAAGCCAATCTACTAGTACTATTGTAAGCTCCTATGCACATCATTCGAATTAGATGAAGTTGTAAAAATATGTTGTGGGTAGTCAAATTTTAACTCTCAAGTTTAAATGTCAAAAATCGAGATGGGTTTGCATGTGGTTTTGACCCCCCCCCCCCCCCCCCCCGAAAGGAATCCCTCCAGCGAGTATTAGGCGAAAGTTTTGATTTTGAAATAGGAGGGGGAGGGGATTAATGTAGGGAGACGGGGGAACCTAAAAACTAACAGTCTACAAAAATACCTGCTTTCATGGATAGTTGGATTTGAACGAAAGTTCGTGACAGTAGTCAATGTAGACTGCTAGATTTAGAATTAGGGAATTCTAGAATTCAGAAAGAGGTAGTGTGTATGTGTAAATAACTGAGAAGGACTGCAAATAATTGTATTGCAGTTATTTAGACTAGTGTCTCCAGGTTTATTGCATAACTACACCAAAACTGAATAACTTGCGAGAAGTGAATATTTTCTGACAATGGGTCAGAACTTGCATGATACCTAATTTTTCTTAATCTAAAGGAAGGGCGGTGATAAGAGCTTTCCAAAAAGGTGTTATATGAGAGGTATCCAATTATCGGAAGTGTGGTGATCGGTCAGGTGCACAGAGATTCTCTGAAAATGGGCTAACTTCACGGGGGTGGTCGCAGGTCGCTTCGGGAAGGGGCTAACTGCACGGCAGCTGCACGGCGCATTTGAGCTCTCATGCGTCTCCCAAACATTGTGAGAGATATTTTTTTTTTCTTCTTTTTATTTAGTGCACAAGTCGTCATAAGTGTAGGGCCCGCTGATGACTGTCAATTTTCTCGACAATAATGTACGATTCTTTCCAAGTAATCAATTATCGTCACTGAAGGTGATGTGTACTCGGGCTGTCGACCTGAATTTCTTTTATTACATTTGCAAAGCTAATGCTACAATGTCGGGGTGACTGCTGCGAAAATTACTCTTGAAATGCACATGAAATGACTCGCAGATGTAGTAGATTGAGTATATTTTGATAAGGCTACTTAGTGCCCCTTTGATAAACCGAGGTGCTAGTCACAAACTGATTGACTTGGTCACTAGTCACTTGAACTGGTGACTTGTCCTTTGATAACAGAGGTGCTAGAAAGAAGAGAGGAGACAGACGACAGCCGTGCACCTCAGACTCTCCTCTCTCGTGGCAGAGGCATCCCCGTGCACTTGGCCCCTCTGGTGGAGGACACCCAAAATATATTATATACCCGTGCACTTGACTTCCACCGGGAAATTTCTGAAAATGGGGCATTGAAATTTGTTACACGCACACACACTTCCAAATGCGATTTTTTTTCCTAGGCTCTAGGTGTCTCGCTCTCCCACAAATTGAAAATAATACGGACACCATGCACCCCATAAATTAATTATGACACGATGGGGATTCGAGAATCAGGAAGTGTTAAAACCGCTTAGCTGTAATACCATTCAGAGGGGGGTTATTTAACTGTCAACTTATTTATATCTAAAACACAGGAAAGATCGCGATACAGCACGAAATAATATTCTTAAAAGTCAATAATATTAACATGAAATAACTGGAAATAAGACAGAAAAACATGTTCTCAAGTTCTCGATCCCCAATTCCCGTTTTACTGGTTATCCGGCTACCAGAGGAACCGTTAAATTTAGACCTCTGTTGGGTGCTACCTGAGAGTTGCCCACGTTAGGCAAGATAGACCGGGTAAATCTGCCTTGACGGCCTGTTGAATTAAGCCGAGGCCCAATGATAGTTTAATGCACTCCCTCAAGCATCGGGATAAACGAAATGTCTAGCAACAGCGTCAAATTGTTGTACCTTTAATATCATAGTAAGTGGTGTTGGAGGATTCACCATCCAACAAAGGGTCGATCTATGAGGGAATGCAATCGGCTACACGAAAATGTACAGCCGATCTATGCTATACATTTTCCTGCTTGGAAAAATATTCACGAGAGGGAATTATTTCATTGTTCGATAGTCAACAATAGAAGCTGGCCTCGTTGGCGATAACTTCTCCAAAGGATTAGAGAGCGCTTATTGTTGTTTCAAATTCCAACAGACCGTTCGGCGTACTTATCGGGATTTCCATCTGAAAGTTAATACCTAAGCCTTGGATTATATATGCCTCGATGAGATGAAGGTTTATAGAACATAAATACTCTTAACTACGAGTATATTAATGAGGATAACGTAGTTGTGCGGGAGGCAAAGACTACACGTTTGCACAAACATGTTGCACACATCCGGTTTTTGTTGATAATCAGATTGGACGCAAATTGATCCGGATCCCCACAAATCTATCCTCTCCATTTCAGCTCACATCGATTGATTTTGGTTTATTATTCTTTGAATAATACACCTATGTATTCGCTCAGCAGAAAATTTTGTAACACCCCCTCAAAATTTTTTCTTTTCCGTTTCAAGGTGCGTAGATTCCAAAAACGCTGCAAAGTCCTTGTCACATGGGTTAATTATTCTATTGGAGTTCTAGAGATTTTTGTTGGCTGTTAAATGTATTGTTTCTATCATGTGGAATTATTGAAATAGCTATTTCTGATAATTTCCACCAATTTTGGCCCCCAAAACATGAAATAGGTACTTCTTTTCTTTCAAATCATCTTTGATCATTGGTAGTGCCATTTAATGGTCTTGATTCACCTGTTTACACTTCTTCTAGTGTTATTATACCAATTGATGGTGATTTCAGACGATTTTCCAGGTTTTTGACTCATAAAAAAAAATTTTGGGAACTGAACCTATGGTAAAACCTCAATTTCCGCGACTTTGGTCAAAATTGACATCGTATTCGGTCTTCTCGTCCCAAAAACCATGGAAAACGATTCCTCAAAAGCTCATGTTACTAACATGTTACTAAAACACAAAAAGTACCTATTTTTATACACATTTTCGCTCATAACACCCCTGGGTATATTCCGATCGGGCTGCAAAGTTTCGGGACACAACTAGGGCCCAAATGAAGCATGTGTGCGAAAGAACGAATTTTTTAGACCGAAAATGAAGCCTGTACACGTGATACGGCGGACGGCGGACGGACATTGCATTTTTGGAATCTACGCACCTTGAAACGGAAAAGAAAACATTTTGAGGGGGTGTTATAAAAATTGTTTGCTGAGCGAATACATAGGTGTATTATTCACAGAATAATAAACCAAAATGCAATGGCCATCCTCCGTATCACGTGTACCGGCATCATTTTCGGTCTAAAAAATTCGTTCTTTCGCACACAAGCTCCATTTGGGCCCTAGTTGTGTCCCGAAACTTTGCAGCCCGTTCTGAATATTATACCCAGAGATGTTGTGAGTGAAAATGTGTATACAAATAGGTACTTTCTGTGTTTTAGTAACATGTTAGTAGTATGAGCTTTTGAGGTATCGTTTTCCATGTTTTTTGGACGAGGAGACCGAATATGAAGTCGATTTTGACCAATGAGTGGGAAATTGAGGTTCTACCAAATGTTCAGCTCCCAAAATTGATTTTTTATGAGGCAAAAACCTCTAGAAAAAGTGTCATCACGTGGATCAAGGCGATTAAATGGCACTACCAATGATCAAAGATAATTTTTAAAAAAATGTCGTACCTAATTTGTGTTTTTGGGGCCAAAATTGGTGGAAACTATCATAAATAGCTAATTCAATTATTTTATATGAAAGAAACAAAAATGAACAGCCAACATTTCTGTACGTATGTCCATTAGAATAATAAACCCATGTGACAAGGACTTTGCAGCGTTTTTGTATCTATAATAGTTGGAAGTTGCAAGGATTTAATGCTTGCGCATGCGCAGAAGAAAGTTACAATGCGATATTGATGAGATTCATATGAAACTCATCTGGAGCCTATTTCGTCCCTGCCCTCGAATATCAGCTCATTTCAACCATGCTTTTGTATAGTTATGCGCGTTGCGAGAATTAGCGGGCACACCGAAAAACGCTGCAAAGTCCTTGTCACATGGGTATATTATTCTATCGGACGTACCGACAGAAATTTTGGCTGTTCATTTATTGTTTCTTTCATGTGCAATAATTGAAATAGCAATTTCTGATGGTTTCCACCAATTTGGGCCCCCAAAAACACGAATTACGCTCTTTTTTGGTTTATCAATCTGTGAATAATACACCTATGTAATCGCTCAGCAAAAAATTTGTATAACACTCCCTCAAAATTTTTCTTTTACGTTTCAAGGTGCGTAGATTCCAAAAGCGCTGCAAAGTCCTTGTGGCATGGGTTTATTATTCTACTGGAAATACGTTCAAAAATTTTGGCTGTTCATTTATTGTTTCTTTCATGTGAAATGATTGAAATAACCATTTCCACCAATTTTCAAAACACGAATTAGATACGCTCCATTTTTTTTTTTTTTACAAATTATTTTCGATCATCGACAGTGCCATTTAATCGTCTTGATCCACGTGTTGACACTTTTTATAGTGTTATTATACAAATTGATGGTGATTTCAGACGATTTCCCAGGTTTTTGACTCATAAAAAACCACAGTCATGCAGCATGGCTATAAGAGCGAATTTTCGAAGAAATAACCACGTTCCTTAATCTTCAAAGTGCTCCAGTTTGAGAACGGAATGAGATATCGCAATTCTGATTTTACCATCGTGTTCAGCGTGCAAAAACCTTTAAAATGAGGGGTCACTTGTTAGAAAATAACATTTTGGGGATTTTTGGCTAATTTTTGCGCACTTTAAATGCTCTAATTTGAGAACGGATCAAGATATCTAAAATCCGATTCCACCATCGTGTTCAGCGTGCAAAAACCTTTAAAATGAGGGGTCACTTGTTGGAAAATAACATTTTGGGGATTTTTGGGTAATTTTTGCGCACTTTAAATGCGCCAAAACCCTCCTTAGAGTAGGCCAATTTCGCCCATCTTCGAACTTAGCCTTTCGATTGCCAAGATAGATTTTTTGTGCAAATTTGAGCTGTTTATCTCAATTCTATCGAGAGTTATCGTCTGGAGTGACACACATATATATATAAATATATATATACATATAAAAAAGTGTTAAATTTCAGGAATCGTTTTAGAATGGTCTGAAACGGATTTCTATGAAGAAAATTTCCAAAAATTTATATTATTTAAATTTCGAAGCCATTGCAATACCTTCATTTTCTTTGAAAATTCGCTAAAAATCAATTTTGGGAGCTGAACATTTGGTAGAACCTCAATATCCACTCTTCGGTCAAAATCCACTTCATATTCGGTCTTCTCGTCCCAAAAACATGGGAGACGATACCTCAAAAGCTCATGTTACTAAAACACAGAAAGTACCTATTTGTATACCCATTTTCATTCATAACACCAGTGGGTATATTCCGATCGGGCTGCAAAGTTCGGGACACAACTAGGGCCCAAATGGAGCATGTGTGCGAAAGAAGAAATTTTGTAGACCGGAAATGAAGCCGGTATACGTGATACAGTGGACTGCGTACGGCGGACGGACATTGCCTCTTTGGAATCTACGCTCCTTGAAACGGAAAAGAAAAACTTTTGAGGGGGTATAATACAAATTTTTTGCTGAGCGATTACATTGGGGTATTATTCACAGAATAATACACCAAAATGCAATGTCCGTCCGCCGTACGCCGTATCACTTATACCGGCTTCATTTTCCGTCTAAAAAATTCGTTCTTTCGCACACAAGCTCCATTTGGGCCCTAGTTGTGTCCCGAAACGTTTCAGCCCGATCGGAATATACCCAGGGGTGTTATGAGTGAAAATGTGTATACAAATAGGTACTTTCTGTGTTTTAGTAACATGAGCGTTTGAGTTATCGTTTTCCATGTTTTTTGGGACAAGAAGACCAAATATGAAGTCGATTTTGACCAGTGAGTGGACAATTGAGATTCTACCAATGGTTCTGCTCCCACAATCGATTTTTTATGAGTCAAAAACCTGGGAAATTGTGTGAAATCACCATCAGTTTGTATATTAACACTAGAAAAATTGTCAACAGGTGAATCAAGATAATGATCAAAGATGAGTTGGAAAAAAAAATTCTGCGAAGTCCTTGTCACATGGGTTTATTATTCTACTGGACATACCTTCAGAAATGTTGGTTGTTCATTTATTGTTTCTTTCATGTGTAGTAATTCAGATAGCTATTTCTTATGGTTTCCACCAATTTTGGCCCCTAAAACTTGAATTAGGTGCGCTCCTTATGGTTTATTATTATGTGAATAATACACCTATGTATTTTTTTTTTCAAATTATCTTTGATCATTGGTAGTGCCATTTAATCGTCTTGATCCACGTGTTGACACTTTTTCTAGTGTTATTATACAATTTGATGGTGATTTCAGACGATTTCCCAGGTTTTTGACTCATAAAAAATCAATTTTGTTCTTCACTCTTAGGTAGAAATGAACCTCACAACGAGGACCCAAATGGAGCCCGTGTGCGGAAGAATACATTTTTAGACGGAAATTGAAGTAGTTGTCCATGAGACGGCGCGGCGGACGGACATTGCATTTTTCGAATCTACTCACCTTGAAACGTAAAAGAAAACACTTTGAGGGGGTGTTATAGAAATTTTTTGCTGAGCGAATACATCCGTGTATTAGTCACAGAATAATAAACCAAAAACGCCAAGCGCTGGATTTATTATTCTAATGGACACACTTCCTACAGAAATGTATTGGGCTGTAATTGAAATAGCTATTTTTGATGGTACCACAAATTTTGGCCCCCAAAAACACGAATTAGGTTTCTATTTTTTTAAATAAATTATCTTGGATAATTTATTTTTGCCATTTAATTGTCTTGATTCACCTGTTGATACTGCTACTAGTGTTATTATACAAATTTATAGTGATTTCTGACAATTTTCCAGGTTTTGGTTTATTGTTCTGTGAATAATTCACCTATGTATTCGATCTGGAAAAATTTTTTATAACACCCCCTCAAAATTTTTTCTTTTACATTTCAAGATGCGCAGAATGTATGAGCAGAGGGTTTCGTTTTTCAGCGCAACAGCTCAAATAACAAACCACTTCGAGTGATAACAAACCACTTCGAGTGATCGAGTGATCGATTAACCATCAATTAAAGAAAAAAAGTTTTTGGACCGAAAATTAGGTAGTTATGCGTGATACGGCGGATGGTGGACGGACATTGCATTTTTGGAATCTACGCAAGTTGAATCGCAAATGAAAAAATGTTGACGGGTTGTTATAACAATTTTTTTCTGAGCGAATAAATAGGGTATTATTCAGAGAATAATATACCAAAACGCTACAAAGTCCATGTCACGCCGGTTTATTATTCTACTGGACATACCTACAGAAATGGTTCCTTTCCATTTATTGTTCCTTTCATGTCTAATAATTGACATGGCTATTTTTGAAATTTCCACCAATTTTGGCCCTCATAATCACGGATTAGGCTACTATTTTTTTTAAATATTATCTTTGATGATTGATAGTCATTTAATTGTCTTGATTCACCTGTCGATAATACTTCTAGTGTTATTTCAGACAATTTACCTGGTTTTTGACTTATTAAAAATTAATTTTGGGGGCTGAACCTGCGTTACAACCTCAACCGTCACTCGCCGGTCAAATTCAACTTCATATTCGGTCTTCTCGTCCTAAAACACATGGAAAACGATACCTTACAAGCTCATGTTCACTACCACCTCAAAAAAACATCGAAAACCCCTATTTTTACACCCATTTTACCTCATAACACCCTTGGGTGTATTCCGATCGGGCTGCCGAGCTTTGGAGCACAAAACTAGGATCTAAATGTGTTCCCAAATGGGGGGGACCCAAACTTTGTGCGGAAGAACGTAAATTTTGACCAACGAATGGAAATTTGAGGATTTAACAAAGTTTCAGCCTTAAATTGACTCCACATTTTGGTCTGAAATCGTCGTTCTTCCGCACAAAGTTTGGGTCGCCATTTGGGAACACATTTAGATCTTAGCGGTGCTTCAAAACTCGACAGCCTCACAATCTGATGTTACTAAAACACCTAAAAATCCTATTTGTACACCCATTTTTCACCCATAATGCCCTTGGGTATATTCCAATCGGGCTGCAAAGTTTCGGGACACAATTGAAGCCCAGATGGAGTCTGTTTGCGAA
This sequence comes from Leptopterna dolabrata, assembly GCA_954871275.1. Taxonomy (NCBI): domain Eukaryota; kingdom Metazoa; phylum Arthropoda; class Insecta; order Hemiptera; family Miridae; genus Leptopterna; species Leptopterna dolabrata. The sequence goes on from OX940974.1 coordinate 103,641,323, forward strand.
AGACAGCATTTTTTAGACCGATAATAAAGTAGACATGGATAATACGGCCAACGGCGGACGGACATTGCATTTTTGGAATCTACGCACCGTGAAACGTAAACGAAAAATGTTGACGAGAAGGGGGGGGGGGGGGGGATTCACATTTTTTGCTGAGCGAATACATAGGTGAATTATTCAGAGATTAATAAACCAAAACGCTGCAAAGTCCTTGTCACATGGGTTTAGCATTCGTTTGGACTTACCTACGGAAATGTTGGCTGTTCCTTTATTCTTTCTTTCATGTGCAATAATTGAAAAGAGCTATTTTCGATTTTTTCCAACAACTTTGGACCCAAAACCCAAATTGGGCTCCTTTTTTTTACAAATTATTTTCGATCATTAATAGTGCCATTTAATTGTCTTGATTCACCTGTTGATACTACTTCTAGTGATGTTATACAAATTTACGGTGATTTCAGACGATTTCCCAGAATTTTGAGTAATAAAAAATGAATTTCGGGAGCTGAAATTGCGTTAAAACCTCAGTTCTTCACTGATTGGTCAAAGTCAACTTCATATTAGGTCTTCTCTCTCTAAAAAACTTGGAAAAGGATAACTCACAAGCTCATGTTCAGTAAAACCTCAAAATAAAAATTGAAAAACCCTATTGTTACACCGATTTTCCCCTCATTACACAACTGGCTGTATTCCGATCGGGCTGCCGAGCTTCGGAGCACAACTAGGACCCAGTATGTTCCCAAATGGGGACCCAAACTGTAAGCGGAAGAACGACGGTTATAGACCAAAATTTAACGTGCATTTAAGATGAAACTTCGTTAGAACCTCTATTTTCCACGATATGGTCGAAATCGACTTCATATTTGGTCCACTCGTCCTAAAACACATGGAAAACGACCATACAAGCTCATGTTACTAAAACACCAAAAAACCCTGATATTGCACCCATTTTTCACCCATAACACTCTCGGGTATATTCCGATCTGGCTGCAAAGCTTCGGGACACAACTAGGGCCTAAATGGAGCCTGTGTGCAAAAGAACGAATTTTTTAGACCGAAAATAAAGTAGATATATGGATGATACGGTGTACGGCGGACGGACTTTGCATTTTTGGGATCTACCCACCTTGAAACATAAAAGAAAATTTTTTTGAGGGGTTCTTATAAAAAGTTTTTGCCTAGATGTATTTGAATAGACGTATTATTCACAAAGTAGTAAACCAAGAAAGAAAAAAAGACAAGAAGAAACGTGAACACTGTCTCAAACGTTTAAAGTAGGTAATACCTAGGCAAACCTGAAAAAAAAAACAGCATCAACGGAATGTGTAACTAGTGGATATGAATGAATCGGACTGTTCCATAAACTAAGCTGACTTCTAAATCTAATCAAATCAAGTGTTCGAAAATATCTCCTACATTGATAGCAACACAATATCCCCGACTTTCGTAAAATGATTGTAGGGTCGTAGGTACCTACATTGAACAGCGGATTACTTCAGTATTAGTACTCAGCTGGGAAACTTTCACGTACTCCACTAGGTTTCCGAGAGGGAAACTTTCATTTTTTTCTGTAAATTTGCAATAAATTTGCGTTTATTCTGTTCGCTAATATTTTTTTCTTTAATTGATGGTTAATCGATCACTCGATTCTAAGAGTGGTTTGTTATTTCAGCTGTTGCGCTGAAAAACGAAACCCTCACTCTGCTCTTACATTCTGCGCACCTTGAAACGTAAAAGAAAAAAAATTTTGAGGGGGGTGTTATAAAATTTTTTCCAGAGCGAATACATAGGTGTTCGCATTCACAGAACAATAAACCAAAACCTGGGAAATTGTCTGAAATCACTATAAATTTGTATAATAACACTAGTTAGTCAACAGCTGAATCAAGACAATTAATTGGCACAAATAAATGATCCAAGATAATTTATTTAAAAAATAGGAACCTAATTCGTGTTTTCGGGGGCCAAAATTTGTGGAACCATCAAAAATAGCTATTTCAATTTATTGCACATGAAAGAAACAATGAATGAACAGCCCAATACATTTCTGTAGGTATGTCCATTAGAATAATAAACCCAGCACTTTGCGTTTTGGTTTATTATTCTGTGACTAACATTCGCTCAGCGAAAAATTTCTATAGCACCCCCTTCAAAATGTTTTCTTTTACGTTTCAAGGTGCGTAGAGTCGAAAAATGCAATGTCCGTCCGCCGCCCGCCTTATCATGCATAACTACTTCAATTTCGGTATAAAAATTTGTTCTTTCGCACACTGGCTCCGTTTGGGCCCTAGTTGTGTCCCAAAACTTTGCAGCCCGATTGGAATACACCCAGGGGAGTTATGGGTGAAATATGGTTGTAAAAATAGGGGTTTTTGGTGTTTTAGTATAATGAGCTTTTGAAGTATCTTTTTCCATGTTTTTTAGGGCGAGAAGACCGAATATGGAGTCTATTTTGACCAAAGATAGAAGAATTGAGGTTGTAACGAGGGTTAAGTAAGTTAGTCCTGTCCATATCATTTATGGTTTCCAATCAACATAGATAAAATTATATTTATAATCAAGAACAAAACCGCAGTAATCATGGCTGGCATATAGATAAGTGCTTGAGATAGCTTCCCAGCAGTATGTACTGTCAATTTCCCTCGTCTAAAATTCCGTAGAAGAGGAAAACATATCCCCTAATTCCCATTACTCCGTCTCATGTTAGTTTTACATTTTCTGGAGTAAAATATATTCAGGTGGTAGTTCATTATTCTATATAAACGTATGTAGTTGAATTTGCTCATACACCAATGCCTTCTGATTGATCTTGGGTAGGTATGTAAGTAGATAAATATTCTTAATTACGAGTAGATAGGATAGCAACGGTTACGTACTCTGTGGCTGTCCACATAGTGACCAGGTTCTTAGACAGTGTGGTATGCTATGTGCTTCATATTATTTTTTATTATGTGCTTTATATTATTTTATTATGTGCTGTATATTACTTTTTACAAAACTAGATTTCATTCTGAGAACTTTGACACCAACCGCACTGTCTTACGGTTAGTAGATGTTTTTCTATGATTTTTCGAATTTTCATCCAGTTTTGAGGTCGCGGTTGGCAGGGGGGTCACGCCCAGGCGAGACGGGTACAATGACGTCAGAATTGGAGGAAACGTTGAAAAATCACAGAAAGTTACGGTGTGGAGATAGCCAAACAATACTTCCATGTTCGATATAATAATACGGATACAAATTTGGCGGCAGGGGCCCCGACTGGCCGCCCATATCGGCCTAACAGGCCAACCATTGCCTGACTGGCTGCTCATGTTGGCCTGACACGCCGATCATAAGAATATTCTATACTGAGCATGGAAATATAATATACTTGCAACCATTTTTTGGCACCACACCAACGTCATTTAGCTAGTAAACCTAGAAAATGTTGGACCCATTGACATATTTTTTGCTGTCAATTGGACAAATCGAATTCGATCGAGTTCAAAATCGATAGGCATGATCTAAACAACCTAACGGAAATTTTGGTCCATTTTTACGTCAGTTATCGTTGAAATCGAAAAATTAGAAAACCCGTCGTTACTCCCTTATTTTTCCACCTGAAAAGCTCGTTCTCACCTCAAATTGAAGAATTTAACGGGCTGGAAATAACTGGAAAGACCTTATTTTGAGGAAAGCTATGACCATTTAAAATTCCAACATACATACATACGGAGCGACATCAAGCCGAAATCCAAATAAAAACTCGTTTTGAGCACTTCTGAACAAGATTCCATGTTTTTCTCGAACATGTATATTTTTTTTTGACGGTATCACCATACTTCCATTCCTACATAATAGGAACATGGAAGTAGAAGAATTGCTCATCGTAGGATAGTGTGGTTGGTGTCAAAATTGTTAGAATAGAATTTTAAAAAAATGAAAGATTCATTTTATATATATATATATATATATATATATATATATATATATATATATATATATATATATAACTTCGGACACAAAAAGAGGACACAGAGAAAGAAACTTACACTACGTCTGAACGTTTCGCACTCAGCGTCGTCGGCAGACTATATATATATATATATATATATATATATATATATACGTGCACATACCCCATTTTGAGATTATCCAGGATAGTTATGATTCGGTCTGAGTGTGGGTGGGGGGGGGTCAAATTTTTTCTTTACATGGAAATTCTGAGTCGAAACTTTGAAAAAGAAGCAGAAACGGAAAAATGTGGAATGTGGTGAATGTGGAATGTGGTGACATCCTTGGGAGTGACGAGTCTCCCCCTCTCGACCAACGAGCAGGTGCTACGAGTGATGGGTGAGGACTGACAGTGATTGGCTGCCATCGAGCGTCGTGGAGTTGTGTACTATTTGTGCGTGCTCCATAATGTCAACATCTCAGGCGGATAATTCAGTGCAACCATCTTGAGCTCCAGGGGACGGAAGGATGTCATTGCCCCGGGAGATTCCAACGATGGAGTGGCACGAATAACCAAAGAAAAGTTTCAGAAACTGGTGTTCAAATATTATCAAGTTACGATTTGCAACCTACGCTGAAGTTTAAACATAAGTTGGTACCTATACAATTCTAGTTGGCAATTTGCCTGCATTAGATACTCGATCATCATCTACCTTTATGTTTCCAACGTTGGTCTAACTACCACGAATGTATTTATGCTGTTAATGTTCGTGAAAACTAACTGCAATTAGAACCTGTGAATTTATCTATTCAAGGTTCCTCGACGATTAGAAATGGCAGGCAACTGACCCACCGAAGGGTATTGTGGTGGGGGGGGGGGGGTGGTGCTGCAATATGTCTACGTCAAAACTATACGGTATATTGAGCTGAAAATTGGATCACGGGTATTCCGAAATAGACTGAATAAATTTTTTAAAAAGGCAAAAAAGCAATTGATTAAAAAACTGAAACAATGAATGAGTGGAAATTCGATAGCATAACATGCGATTCCCTTCTTGCTGTACCTGTGTGCCGTTCTGGAATGCAAAGATCCTGTGGATCTTGGTGATCTTCCGTGGAATGTGGTCTCGGCCTCAGGTTTATCGTGGTTCACCTTCCAAAAGTGATTTTATGGAGTCTGTTTACTTCGGTGAACATTGATGTGATTCATTTGACACCTTACTAGCTTTGGTAGCATTAAAGTTGATTATTAGATTCAATAGAATCCGCAAAGACTTCTAACTAGTGGAAAGAATTTAAAATTAATGCGGGACAGTTTTTTGGTTGACGGTTGTCATGAGTGGTCATTTCCTGCCCCTTCCTTCGCCCAACAGCATGATATTATTAAAGCTTGACGTATATTATTAAGTTGACCTATAATCACTCAGCTATCATTATATCGACAATGCCCATCCCTTGATACCAACCTTTTTCTTTACTTTAAAAAAAAAATCAACTCTTGAAGTAGGTAGTCGTTTCTGTCCCAATGAATTCTTCATGGGAGGATTTTGCGAAGTAGGGTGATTATTTATTGTCGAATAATAACATCAATTAGACACCATTCAAAGGCCTGTAAGCCCTGTGTCCCATCACTGCAAACCCTTTCATTATTCAGGAATACTTATCTCCTGCACAACCCTCTTCTCCTTCGGCTCAACATTTTTGACATTTATTTCTCAAGATTTTAGCGCTCACACGGAGTCTCTTGAGTTACTCCTTCAAGATCGTTCTATATTTCGGAATAACTTACGTAACTTGACGGCTTTAAGCTGAAGTGATCCTGCTCATCCAATACCATCTATTACCTACGAATGTGATGAACGCCATGAATCTGAAGCAGGTACCTATGCAGTATAATTGTTGTCTAGCTGCCTTGTTTTCTTCTCACGTTCATCAGGTTTGTATAATGTAAAACTACCTATTGAACGGGCGACAGCCGTGCGTAGATCAACTACCTCTCAATAGGTACCTAATTATTCAAACAAATAATTTGGTGAAGGTTCTTGATCAATTGTAGTTTAGCTGTACTTGTAATGATTTTCGATTCAGGTCAAGGAGTGAGTTCAGAATTCAAGTTCCATAGCCGAAGTTTCAGTAAATTTATGTGCCATCTAGGTAGTTCATGGAAAATTGCGGTGAAACAGACTGCAAATAGAGCGAGAGGGGGCTGACGGGGGAAATAAAACGGGAAAAACGAATGACTAGTGTTCGAAATCTCAAGTTACCTAAATCTTGGAAATAACCAGCTTGTGGGTGGGGGAAAATTTTTTTCCCATTTTTTAAAAAAAATTGTATTTTATTTTATTTTTTATTTTTCTAATCTTATTTCATTCACTAATCAGTTTTCAACAGTTGGTGTATAAGTGTATAAAACTTGATAGTTCATTATAACCCCTCCTAAACCACCCCGTTACTCGCTAGATTTATTTACTTGTCATTCTGGCGGCCACAATGAAGAAATGCTATGCCACATTTGCTCTAGAGGGTCCCAGCAGGCAGTTTCTGTCGCCACATAAACACCCATCCAAATGTTGGGTTGCTGTTCCACATTGCCGTTTATTCCGCATTTCTGCCGCTCGCCACAATCTTCCAACGTTTTGTGTGTGTGCTTGACTAATCACATCAATGAAGTTCTCACTGCGGTTTACAGTAATGTGGCCGTACTCGACCATTGACGTGCCGTTATATTCTGACCAGCAGCCTGAAATTATTTTAGTTCCTGGGGCGATGTGTGTGGCGATTAAAGGAAGCAATGTTTTCACTGTAGTCATCATTCACGGTAGTCATGAAACACTCACGTGTTTCCCGGCAAATGCCACCGAAAGCCCATTGCTCCTGTAATATTCTACCAACATTGCCCTCTTCTCTAGAAGAAATAAAGTTGTTCTGAATTGAATTGAATCGAATAACGACTCTTCGGTCTCATCGTGCATACCTTCGCCTCCAGTAACACGGGAATACTGGGACATGTCATTGGCACCACACACTTCTCGCACGTTGTTCCAGTCGAAGATGGTATGAGCTGATATTCCCAGTCCCCTGTCGCAGAAGTTGATTGATGTAATTGCAAAAACTGCTATTATATAAATGAAAAGTAAAATAATGTCCAAGAAAATTCTAGATCCTTCCAACCAATTACCTACCCGCATGAACACTTCGCTGCGACACGTTCTTTTTTGCTCCTCCAGCGTTGTACAGAGACAGAGGTGGGCAGAGTACAGTTTCGGTTACATTCGAATTCATGTGATGTTTGCGGCTTAAGCCACAACTTTTTAAGACCCGAATAAAATAGTGCACATCATGGGACAACGCATATAAATCATATGTTCTGAGTTTTAAAGACCTCCATTGTGTCTGCCCGACCGAAACCGCGAGCTATTCCAGGCGGTAAACAAGTCTCCCGCGGGGTTGATTGAAGTTCAGGCGAATACTTCTCGAACCGTGTATCGATTGGAAAAATCATTAAGAGATAGCAATAGTTCCAAGTACGGAAGCCTCAGAAAATCGGGATCAACGTTGGAACACCAACGTTCAATTCGTACATGTGAAAAAATGTGGATATTTATACATGAAAATGCCAAAACACACCAGAAAAATTTATGGCGAACTCAATAAACAACTATAACTCTTAGAAAACCTTCCGTTATTCTTCTTGTGCTTATGTGCCTTTTCTTAGGGTACCTATTCGTTTATAGATTTGTTTTCTTTGTATGTTGCTAATGCGTTTTTTGGACTGCTTCCCCTTAAATTTACTATACGCCGATTTCAAGAGTAATTTTTGTTGGAAAAAGCCGTGTTTTCCGTTTTTTAAAATTTTTTTTTTAACTAGGCATGATGGTTTCAAACATCTGTGAAGAGACATCACTATTTTCATTTCGTTCTCAACTGGTTTTCAAATTAACTCTGCTTCCTAAAGAAGAAGAAGAAGAAGAAGGAGAATGTTGTATGCGGGAGGCAAGGGGAAGAGACTGGAGCAAACTTATGGTGAATATAAGTACAGATTATGTTTAAAAAATGAAAAAAAAGGCTGAAACATTCTTCATTGATCAAAATACGAAGAATCGAATACTTTTCTAAGGCTTTTAGCGCTATTGAAGGGCCTAGCCTATAACGTGTGTGGACATGTGGAACAAGTTAGCTGGGTAACTATGGTGAAAGTACAGTTGAGTACAGGATAAGTACAGTTGAGAACGGGAAACTCGTTGTAAAATAAGATGTCTTGACCTGCTTTCACACCAAACCAGCAATAATTCCGGTAGAGAATTGTGGTAACTTATCATGAGAGATCACACAACTCTTTGTTGAGCTAAGGAAACTGAAACGTGCATACCTACCACTGTTTCATGAATTCCCCTGGTATTCTTATTCCTCCATCAAAATGGCTGAGGTTGGTTGACCAGACATAGTGAATAGGTATATGACTACGACAGCCATAGCTACTATGATGGTTATAGGTCAAATTGTACTACTTTTCTGTATCATTCTAGTCCTCTTCGCAAATAATTAGATTAGGCAAGTCAGTTTCGATTGTCGGTGGTTTTCATGCTGTCCCGCACTTCAATAAATAGGTATTGAAAAAGTAGTGTATCAGGCGCGTAAAGCGTAGTTGAAGTCTGTGTTTTGTAAGGTTGTTTTAACATTATTAGAAATTCATTACAGTAACCTCAATACTGACTTGTATAGTTCTAGGACATTTTGAGGGCCTTGCTTGGTCAGTGTATGGAAAGGAATCTGAAGGGGGGGGGGGGGGGGAGGACTTGCTTTTTGCATATCAAAGCTTTATAAACAATTTCGATTCTGTCTGCCTATGGTCAATTAATTGTCCCGGGCAAAACTATATGAAATTATGGTCCGATTTTGATGAAATATTCAGGGATTGTGCGTGTTCGTTGCCCCTAGACGCCCCTATGAATTGAATCGCCGTCAGACCAATGGTAGCGTGTGCGCATGCGCAATCGTGAATCTCATGTAACAGCGATTTGTCATTTCCTTACTAACCGATTTCGCTCAAATTCGGAGGGTAGCTGGGGGTTGGCTCAAAGAAGATTTCCTATGAATTCCATCGCGATTGTATCAGTAATAACCACTGCGCGTGCGAAAACGTAAGTATCATGAAACAATGATTTTTCAGTTCCTAACGGACCGATTTAGCTCAGATTCGGAGGGTACTTGGGGGTGGCTCCAAGAAGATTGCCTATGAATACGGTCGTGATTGGATCAGTAGCAGCCCTTCAACAAACCAGAAATTTTTTGTCACATGCAAGTCTGTAGAACTACTAGACCAATAAATTAATTTAAATGCTCATAGAAAAATAACTATTCATCGTAGGAGAGTGCGGTTGGTCTCAAAATTCTTAGAATGGAACCTACTTTTATTTAAAAATGAAAAGTAGTATAAACAAAAGTCGTGGGTACTCCTAAATGAATACCTGAACTGCAGCAGCTGATGTGTAGCGTTTCGATTTATACGATCGGGGGAATAAGGCGCGTGCACGTGCTACACCAAGGTGAGCCACTCCCGTTGTCTTGGACATTTTCCCACGCAGCCGCCCAGCATTGGCTGCCAGAAACCCGTCACCTACACGACCGTATACCTACCGCCCATTATTCCTCTGTCTACCCACTAAATCTCAATGGCGAATTCACACGGTCATTTTTTGTAAGATCTGGAACGAATACGAGGAGGAGTACCTATCTCTGACCGGGATCGGGTCTAGAAATTTATTATTTGTTACGTCACCCACCCACCCCCACCGCGAGAAAA
>OX940974.1:103651255-103656255 GCA_954871275.1 Leptopterna dolabrata
CGAATAATAAGGCTTCGGTCGGTGCCCGCTGGACCGCGATAAGCGCCGAAATGGGCTGCGCTATATATGTCAACGAGTGCTGCACTCACTCAAGAAGACAGCCTTGTGTAAAAAATGCGGAAAATCCTTCCATCATTCTTGCACTCGTATCAAGAGCGTCGAAAACTACCTAAAAAAAGATGAATAAGGAAGCTAGGGAACGGTTGTTATATATATGAACGTTGCATCGAAGGTGGCTCAGATGATGAAAGTGATAATAGTGATGACAGATAAGAGGTGGGGATTCCTGTCGTTCAGAATGTTTCTGAGGTGGGAGCGGCGGAACGGGCGATTCGTGAGGTAAATAGCAAATTGAGAAAACTGATGTCCATTGCTAGGGACGTGAGGGATCTCAAGGAAACAGTGATCTTTATGAGCGCTCAGTTTAATAAGTTCGTGGAGGAGATTTCTGGGCTTAAAGTGACTGTCGGCATATTGACTAAAGACAACACTGAGCTGAAGAATGCTGGTGGGGATCCTCAGCGTAAAGTAGAATTCCTGGAACACGAACCAAGGAATTCCAATGTTGAGGTGCACGGTGTTCCGGAGTCCCTGAACGAGGTCTGCGTCGAGATCGTAGGGGAAGTCATGAAGCAGTTAAAAGTAGAATGTGATGAAATCGACAAAGCCTATAGGGTCGGCCCACCACGAAAAGATCGACCTCGCAAAATTTTGGCTGTCCTTTCATCACCCGGTGACCGAGAAAAGTTGATCCAGACGGCAAAGGCCGATAAGCAACTTACCGCCAACAGGATTCAAGATTTCAAGATTTTATTGGCAATATGAACAAAAAATATGACGGAACAAATAAAAGTAGGTAATAGAAAAATTAATAGAAAACTAATGCCTGTTAGACACGGCAGATGAAAAATAAATAATTTTTCTCTCAAAAATTGCCCACCGAAGAATAAGTTCCTAGGAACTTGTGCTCCTCGGAGGAGTTCAAAAGTACTTTAAAAAAAAGCAGCTCACAGTTGATGCCAACTAAGTCAGTTACAGAATACCTATAATAGCAAAACAATGCGACAACAGTATAACAGGAGATTAAGTTGTAAACTACTATTTAATACTTCTTTGAAACAAGTTGTTCAGGGATTTGCCGAAGGATCGCGTCTTCGTCAACGAGTACTTCACTGCTTTTCGCGCAGAATTGTTTCGCACCAGGTTGAAGGCAAAGGAAAGAGGCTTGCAGTACGTCTGGATAAGAATTTAGTGGTTCATGTAAGATCAAAAGGTGAGCGAGTGGAGACTATCAAGTCCTTTGAGGATATTGAAAACATGTGACCTTCAATCAACCAAATCTGAACTCGCCAAATGTCAAATTTGAAAAAAAAAATTATGGAGTTGTTGAATTTAATCGATGAATCTTTGTTTGTAATTTCTCCTGTATAAGTTAACTATGAGGTACTAAATTGTAATTTCATTCAAAGCATTGGCTTGTTCATATTTCACCAAAATACCCGTAGTATTAAACAAAATTTCGATCAATTGGCAATAGAAATTACATTAATTAATACGAAACCTGATTTGGTATTTCTTATAGCGAATGTTGGCTAAATAACTGCGATACTGAAAATTAGATATTATTGCTTGAAATTTCAACCAAAATAGTGGTAGGTACTGTGTGTTTTGTAAAAAACGGAATAATTGTACTGGGAGTAGAGGAGAGCCACATCTACGGCTCCAGTTCCCTCCACCTCAAGATTAAAACTAGGTGACCTTGTTTTGTCAGTATTATCGATTTACCGCTCTCACCTGAGAGATTCTGTGGAACTCGAAAATGTTTTCGGAGAATTTTAAACTATGCTTACTACTAGACGCCCAAATTTATAATTGGTGATATGAATTGCGATATCGTTGATACCTCCCCAGATCAGCATAGGTACTGAAAAATACCTCCACTTGGTGGCAATAAATAGTTACCTATGGTATGTAAACAGTGTCACTAGGCCTACGAACCCTACTTCAGCGGAGGGCTCATGCTTGGACCACGTTTTTCCAATTTACCAGGCGATGTAGGAACCGCTGTTGTTCACTCGCAAATTAGTGAACATAAAGCCATCTTAGTAACACTGACAAAACCACAGAAATTAGGAACGATCAACTTCAAAAAGGAAACTTGATCATGCGAATTTAAGCGTAACCCTGGAGGAGGAAACGTTGGATGGCGTATTCGGAGGTGCTGAAGTTGATCAGAGCGTCGAAACATTTGTAAAATTGATCGGGCGATACTCGATTGGGCCCTAATCCTTCTGATCAAGGAGATAACGAGGTGCTGTTAGCTACGGAAGCGTCAAAACACGGGTCGTTCAAAGTACTCTTTTGGGCCCCAGTCAAACCGTATCGCGGTCGCTATGGGTTCTTATCTCTACCTCCCTACTATCTACCTTCTCCTTTTCGCATCTGCCAACATTCAGTTGTCCACGGTGCTGCGTCACTGATCTTGCTATATGTCTTCAATTTCCGAGGAGCTTCCAACATTCATCGCGGGGAAACGTGGAAAGCAGCTGCCCCGTGAAAGAACAGGTTGTTTGGGACTTCTGAATAGATTAGTGGAATGCATTGTCAAGCGATCTGGATGCTCGCTAGCGCTCGCATCTCAAAAAAGATAAACAATCCCAGAAACTATCCCGTGAATGAGCAGGTTGTTTGGGACTTCTGAATAGATCAGTGGAATGCATTGTCAAGCGATCTGGATGCTTCCTAGCGCTCGCATCTTAAAAAAGTTAAACAATCCCAGAAACTATCCCGTGAATGAGCAGGTTGTTTGGGACTTCTGAATAGATTAGTGGAATGTAATGTCATATTTTGCTACAGAACATGCTTGTCATATTTTGCTACAGAACATACCTTCATCTGTATTACGCTTCACTAGTGGGTTATTTGCCCTCTGTCATAACTTGGGGCCCAAAAGAGTACTATCAGTTCTGTGAAATGGGGCTCAAAAGAGTAATTCTCAAGAGGCAGGGAGGATTAGATTCCAGGTACATGCCCCTCGTAATGAGGGATTTGGGCCCAATCGATAACGGCCCAATTGATCACTAAACACATAGATGATGCAACAGAGACTAAATTGCCATATAAATTGGTCCCTCTAAAATCTTTGATTACCGAATCGTTGGTTGGAAATTAGGAAAAAAGGAAAGCTCTATGCTGCTCATCGTTGTTAGCATTTTCACCCTGACCTAAAAAAGTTATTTCCTGAAGAATCAAAAAACGCTAAAACAATGCGTCAGAAAGGAAGAGGAAAAATATTACAGGAAGAAATCGATCTATCAAAGGGTAATTGCAAGAAAGAACGGGGCGTAATCGATGAAAACATACAAAATAGAATTATTAAAGAAACTAAGATAACCAAGTTGAGGGTAGGGGCCGAAATTGTAGATGGACTGGAGAGCCCGAAGGAACGCGCAGATGCATTTAACCAGTACCTTTCGACCGTGGGGAAAAATCTTGCCAATAACAGTTGCAATATAAATGAAAAACTAGATGAGCCAAGGGCAGATATGTGAAAATAAATTATCCCACTTCAGAATAGTGACCGAGGGAAAGTGAGGGACATGATAGACTGGCTGAGGAGTGGCTCAAGCCCCGAATTGATGGGATAAGAGCTGAAATTCTGAACTCTAAAAAAACCGTATTATGCAAACTATTATGTGAAATAATTAATCATTTTTTGACCAAGGAAAATTTCCTGAAATATTCAAGTTGTCAGTTGTTACGCCCATATACAAATCAGGGGATCGGGGCCTTCGCAAAAACTATCGTCCCATAAGCCTGGTGCCTTGTGTGGCAAAAGTTACAGAGAAATTCGTCAAGAAGCAATTGTTTGAATTCCTAGAATCGAATAATATCAATTTAATTATTTATTATTAGATCAGGCTAAAGCTTTTGATACAATTTCCTGCGAAATACTGTTTAGGAAAATGGCAAAATATGGAATACTAGCCTGACCGCTCGCTTCGCTCGCTATCCGAGATTCGCTGTACGCAGTATCGTGGAACCAACAAACGACGGAAAAATCCCATAGCCTACCGGGTATTTGTGCCCAATTTTATCAAAATCCGTCAAGCCATTCAGGAGTTGACCATGGTCGACCATATTTCCGCTATGGTCAGGGAATTAAAAATGCGCCTACGTTCAACTTGGGAGGCTACCGGATATTGGTGCCAAATTTGGTCGATATCCGTTGAGCAATTCGGGATTCGACCATGGAGGGGCCCATGGATGCGCTATGGTCGACCGCGGGGGTAGTCCGAAGGGTCGATCGTAGATAGAATTTCACGTAGATTACGAATATGCGATACAAAATAGGGGTTACCATTTCAATTAACGAAGTTGACCATGGTCGACCATAGTTCCGCTATGGTCAGGGAATTGAAAATTGCGACGTTGCACAACTTGGGAGCCTACTGGATATTCGTGCCAAATTTGGTCGATATCCGTCAAGCCATTCAGGAGTTGACCATGGTCGACCATAGTTCCGCTATGGTCAGGGAATTAAAAATGCGACGTTGCACAACTTGGGAGCCTACTGGATATCCGTGCCAAATTTGGTCGATATCCGTCGAGCCGTTAGGCCGTGGGAAGGCAGACAGACACACAGACAGAGATTCGTTTTTATAATATATAGAGATGTTATCAGGGGCCCATTCCCAAAGACTCTTCAACTTTTGACTTTGCAAGTCTTCATCTGTACTCCTCAACTTTGCGAATTATGAAAAGTAGGAGAACTTTTTGTTCATGAAGACTTCGCGCTCCCACTTTGCAGTTCTACTCGAAACGAAGAGTATTCTGAAGAGTAACCTTCGTTATGTGGAGTAACCTCCAATAACTTTTACAGTTTATCGTTGGTTGTTCCGATCGTTTTATTCCGAATCCGATTTCGTCTTTCTGTAAGTTTAACTTGCTTGGGATTTGGTTAGGCGAAACGAATCGCTGAAAGTTGTGTCGCTGACGAC